>SSNR01000259.1:37464-44964 GCA_006937965.1 Callopanchax toddi | reverse complement strand
CCTGTAATAAGACGTGAGATCTAAAGATCAGGCTGTCTGAGCGCTGACCCCTAGGATTCAGAAGGTCCTGTTGGAGAAGCATAAGAACACAGTCACATTCAGCTAAATGATGAACAAATAAATACATGTGTTTTTAGTATGGCTGTGCAGAAGTGCATGAGTCTGACACAAAGACCTCTGGTTGTGTTTGTGCAGAATGAGAGGCGCTCTCAGTGGATGAGTTAGCGAGCATCGCTGGACACAGACGACCCCCACCTTCTTATCTTCTCCTTGTCTCGTAAATGTCCAACTTTTTCTGTTTCTTTACTCTCCTCTTCTGCTTCTCGCTCATTAATCTCTCCCTGCTGACGGTTTGGTTCAACAGAAACTGACTCGGAAGGAGAGAAACTAGAAAACCTGCTGATGGAACTGATTTGATCAGTTATTATGAAGCTGGTGATTTTCAGGTTTTAGTTCAGAGAAACAGAGAAAACTCGATGTGCCTCCAGAACAAATACATAAATCTGTCTACTAATACTCCTATGGCCCAAAATGAGCTGCTTGTGCTCACATAAGCAGGGAGGCTGTAACACAGTGAAGGAGAAGCTTTAATGAGAACTTTAAGCTCATGGTGATAAATGCAGTGGGACCAGGCTAAAAACTCAGAACGTGATGTCAGAACGTGATGTCAGAACGTGATGTCAGAACGTGATGTCAGAACGTGATGTCAGAGCGTGATGTCAGAACGTGATGTCAGAACGTGATGTCAGAACGTGATGTCAGAACGTGATGTCAGAACGTGATGTCAGAACGTGATGTCAGAATGTGATGTCAGAACGTGATGTCAGAACGTGATGTCAGAACGTGATGTCAGAGCGTGATGTCAGAACGTGATGTCAGAACGTGATGTCAGAACGTGATGTCAGAACGTGATGTCAGAACGTGATGTCAGGAACAGAAAAGGCTCTAAAATGCTCGCAGTCACCGTGAAGCTAATCGTGAGCCTAAAACCAGATTTACGGTCACCTGTCTGTGTGCGTTCCCGCCTTAGCGAATGCTAATCTCAGCATAACGCTTTCTGCTTTAAAGAATCTGACAAGAGTCCGTGGGAATAAAGGGAAATTAAGAATTGGGAGGCTTCTCCTTAAAGTGATAATATGCAGTTGTGCTTGTTTTGGGCGCCCTCTGGTGTCCGTTTTAAATCACTGCATTAAACAAGTTAGCATATTGTTTCAGCTTCTAAACGCCTAAATCTACCTGTTGAAATGTCTCCTCAGCCTTCATAGCTTTCTACAGGAGCGGTTATTTACTCCTTCAAAGAAATCAGCTGTGTTCAAGCAGGGAGAGATGGAAAAAATCAGGAATCATGAGCTAAAAACACTCCAGAGCTAGCATAACAGCTAGCCACTTTGGGTTAGCCTAACCCTCGTGAGACACGTGACTTCCTGGGTACCGTGACGACGACGGAGATTTTACAGTCGTGGTATTCTGGATCTAACCACCAGATGGGGCTAAGTGACTTTTCATTAACTCTGTAAAGAGTCAGATTAGCACAGACTGGCTCAAGGAGAAGATTTAAAAATATGAAAAAGTTGCATATTATCACTTTAAAGTTAAAACATTCAAACTCCGTTTTTACCGACTCTAACTCTTCCCCTGGTTGCGCCCTGTAATCTGCAGGCTCCTGACAGATTCTCTGTGCTTTCGGGTCACGTCCTGGAGTCACAGCAGGGCCTCAGGCTGGCTGCACATGAGGCCCTGGGCTCCTGCGTCGCAGCTCGGGCCGGTTGTGAAAAGTTAACGAGAGGTTAAATGAAATGATTTGATATCAGCTTTCCCCACAGACAGAACTGACCACAAAGCATCGTCTGGCCTCTCTGACAGCGGACTCACTGAGCTCTGCTCTGCTTCCAGGTTCCCGGAGCTCCAGCTGACACTATTAAATACAGGTTTACTAATGAGACCTTCTGGTTTTAACTATATTATTTAGAACTCATTTGATTATCAGTTTAATAAACACATTATTCATCTTCAGTGAACCCTACCTTCTTTCCTTTCTCCTTCTCCCAGTCGACGTTACCTCTCTGCTCCCTCCATCCTTCCTCTTTTCTCATCTCAATGACAGACCATCTGGCCTCAGCCAGGCATTAGGTGCGTTCGAGATGAACTGCGCCTCGCCTGGAGAACAGACGAGAGCAGGCGGACGCAGCAGGGGGCGCGACCAAAAGTCTGCTTTTAAGTCGGACAGATTTTCCTAAATGTAGCTCGTGGGTGATGATATGGCTGAAGATATCGCGTTAATGTCCGTAATAGCAGATGACTTTCCTTTTTTTCCAAAATCTTTATTTGAAGTTCAAAGTATTTCAAAACAAATTCAAGAGTGAACAATATAAATTATCAACACTAAAGTAAACAAAATAATAGACATATATCCAGAGAGATCATATCAAAGAAAATAAACAAGATGATGCTCTGTACTAAATGATCTGATTATAAAAATCAGACAGTAGTTTTATTAGAACTTTATAGAAAATGGAAACAGTTCCTACTGAAAACTCTTTGAAACAAATCACATTTCTCATTGTGGCCTTTATAGTGACATCATCAACGTGGCATGTATTTACAATATATAAAAAATAACATTTCGCATTTTGCCACAGGATGTTTGGATCAAAACGTGAACCAATCAGATCTGAGATCAGGTGAGAGCCAGGCGTTTCCCATCATGCTCTCGGTTTTGCAGCCGGTGGAGAGCAACTGCAGCGCCTTGCTCCAAAATCTGCGTCCGCCTTGATCTCACGAGGTTATCGTTGCCCACGTAGGCATGACATCAGAGCAAGTCGGCGTCAAGTCGGACAGAAATCTAACCGGCATGCACTGGGCGCCGATCACCGGTGATCGAATCTGCGCAGAACTGGCTCATCTCGAACGCACCTATTTATAATGGCCTCATCACAGCCCACAGAATGCTGCTGGACCAAGAGCACTGATTGGCTGAAGCCTGGACGCCCTCCATCCCCCCCAAAGTCGGGGGTCCTACCATAAGAGACACCGCTTGTCCCCTCAGTCAGCAGGCCTCAGAGCTGATCTTTATTTCTTTACTCAGGTGATTTCTGCCCTCATTCTAGGTTTTAATCTTTAAAAAAATGGATTTGTCCCAAAGTTCCTTCACTTCCTGTTTTATATCTGTAAATAACTCACATCATAAACTGAGGTTCTTTAATCTGACTAATAAAATCGTACTTACACAAACTCTCACATGACGTAGATTTACATTAAATCAAATTATAGTCACAACTTAATGCAGTCAGAGGGTGATTTGGTTTAAATTACTCCAAAATGTCCTCCAGTTTGTGTCTAATAATCAGAGTAAACATTCTTCAGAGATGAGATTAAAACTCTTCATCTGGAAACAGAAAGCAGAACGTTTCTAGAAGCCAGAATGAATTCAAACATTTTGTCAATGTGTCATATGTCACCCTCTAGTGTCCTCCTCGTGTCCTGTCTTGTGCCTTGTCTAAACCCTCTGCCTTCTGTCTCCACAGGTGAAATCCATTTGTTATCCTGCCACCTGTGTCTCGTCTTGTCATCACCTCCCTCTGTATTTAAGCGTGCCTGTCTTGTCAGTGTTTGTTGGATCCTCGTTGTGTTTAGTCCGAGTCCATGTTAAATAAATATACCTTTAACCTACCTGTGGTTCCTGCGTCTGGGTCCTACCTACAACCCTGGTTTACAACACAATGTCATTTAGCTCTGTCCCTTATTTTAAAACAACAAAGAGCTTCTCAAGTTAGAACAAAAACCAGAAAGATCATAAACCAATCACTTTCTTAGAAATCAGTTCAGCAGAGAGTCACAACATCAAACTATTAAAGAGGAACATCTTGTTTCAGACTAGGGTCATCTAGGAGAGTACAACCTGAGTTATCAGAATGATTAAAAAAAGAAAACAGTGCATGCAGAAATGTTCTGCTTGAGGAGAAAATGTACTTTTATAATCTGTGAGTTGTCGATCTGTAAAACGCTGCAGGAAGCTGCTAACACACTGTATTAGCTACCCGTGGTTTTCCTGTCATCAACATGTCTGCAGGTCAGCTAAAGAGATGTCCCTCATTTTTATTAAAGTGAATTAAACTGAAAAATGTCTGCAAAGAGCAACTTAGAGACAACGGCCGTGTGGTGACGGCTCTGATCGCTCCATCCTGCTTTGGACTCAAACATGGACTGAAGACGAGACTAAAAGGAACCAAATCCTTCTTAAAGTTCACAAAGTTACTGAGAAATGAAAAGCATGTGAAGAAGATTCTGATTTTCTTTGGAATCACACCCAGGTGTTACTTTTGACTCTGTTAAATAACCTGAAATCACTCAGCAGCTGTAACTTCTGATTTCAAAATGTCATCAGAGTGTCTGAAGGATGTCCTCGTTTGTGTCAGGTGGGCGTGGTGCAGGAGAACCCAAAGCACAGTGACAGACGAGGAGGCAGAGGTAAAAACTCAAAATAGGGATTTAATACAAAGGGGGAGCAAACTGAGGAAGTACGGTACATGACTAAACTAGAAAACTAAACTGGGATAACTAAACAGAACTCAACACAGAAGGATGACTGAAAACCAACACAGGAGATGATCAAACCTAAACACAAACACAAGGAGGAACAAACCAAAATCCAGGGAGGGCTGGGGGACAGTTTGGTCACCGTTCATCTAATATCACAAATTCATTGAATATGTAAGTGACCTGTCAGGTTTCGTTCCCCCCCCCCCCTCTCTGTGACATGCTAGACCCTCCTCGGCAGAGACTATCCTCCCTGGCTGCGCCTCGGCATTGGTGGTGCCTTTCTCCAGTGGCGTGCTGGGGTGTCTCGGGGTCTGGGTCTGGTTGCTGGGGGCGTCTGCCTGCTCTTCTTCCTGTGGCGGCCTGGTGGGATCTGGGCCCCCGGGGGTGGTCGGGCCTCTGCTGGGGCTGGTTCGCTCCGGGGTCTCGGGTCTCTGGTTCCGGCTAGATCTACCCTGGATGGCCGGCTGCAGGCGGTGCCTGTGAGCTCCTAGCCGCGACCCCCCAGGGGCTCTAGCGCGGCGACTGCCGGGGGCCCACGTGGGGTGAGCCTCTGCGCCCTCTGGGGGAGAGTTTAGCGACTGCCCTGATGGCGGTCTCCCTGGGGTGTCCGTGCCCTGGGTGTCCTCTGGACGTCTGGGGCCTGGACCTCCTCCGCGTCCTCCGTGGGCCTTGGGGACGGGTCTGTGGCTCCTCGAACTTATTATTGAATGTTTCAATAGAGAAACCTTACATAAACAAGCGCGCATATATACACACAGGTGATCACAAGGTGCTCACATAAAGACGACTCAGGTGTTTTCAGACACATTGACTGGGGCTGTGGTTGACACTGAACTCTCTTGAACTGGTGTATACGTATACATTTGAAGAATATCACAACTGTTGTGTATTCATATGCTGTTTGTTGCTGTTGTATCTTTTCTTCCTGTTTTGTTTGTTTGTGCTTTATTTACAGGTCTAGAAGTGGACTCTTCACGTCTCTTGTTCTCTTCTTTTTCTGTTTACTTTCTCCCCCGTCCCTCTTTCTGTACCCTTCCCTTCACTTTCAGGCTCCGTGTCCAATCAACCATAAAAACATTCTAATAAAGATTTTGGGGGTTATATTTAAACAAAATCAGGAGGAGTTTTATAGCAGTGGCTGTAACCTCTCACCTTGTTTTTGGCACTCAGACATTATTCTGTTTGCTCCACAGCCGGACAGGACACGGGGTTAAAAAAAAAAAAAAAAAGAATATGTAAGTGACCTGAAGTTCTCCCACATTTCTCCACATTCTGACTCTCAGAAGTGTCTGGTGTTCCTCCTGAGCTCTCACAGGAAGTCCTAATAAAACTAAAGGGCTGCTCAGGTCACCGTTACATTAATAAGGAGCAGGACTCTGGATTCTGAAGTCCAGAACCCTGTCTTTTGTTTTGGAGGTTTTTAGTGACAGGTTGTTTGCAGAGCACCATGTTGGTAGTTTCTGGACTTCATCTCCACTGAGATGGATTCTTCTCTTCTTTTGAACTTCAGCTGATTAAAATCGGGGATAAAATCCCAGTTTATTGTGCCGTGGTTTACCGCCCACCAGGTCCAAACGGGACCTTCTTAGAGGATTTTAGTGACTTTTTATCTGCCTCCATCAACTTACCCAGGCTGCTCATAGCTGGGGACTTTAACATCCACGTTGATGATCACTCCGACCATTTAGCCAAGAACTTCATCAGTCTCATGGACTCTTTTAGTCTCACCCAGCATGTGGCAGGCCCCACTCACTCTGGTGGTCACACTCTAGATCTGATCTTTACTCTAGGCCTAAACATTGACTCTATCTGCTCTGAGGACATTGTGATCTCTGACATCACTGTATCTTTTTTAATCGATCTCATCCTGTGTCTCAGTCTCCAGCGCGCCGTGAGGTCAGCTCTCGGTTCTTGAACAGCTCCACTGCTGATCATTTTACTGCTGACTTTAATCTGCTCTTGTCTCTCAGTGATGTTGACTGTATGACTCATGACTTTAAGGACCATTGTCTCTCTACTCTAGACTCTCTCTGCCCTGTTAGAAAGAGATCAGTACCTGTATCTAACGCCACTCCTTGGATTAATGACAGTATCTACTGTTTAAAGCGAACCAGCAGGAAAATCAAACGCCTGTGGAAGAAAACCATCTACATGTTCACCTTCTCCATCTGAAGGATCTTTTAGATTCCTTTAATCTTGCAGTCAAAGAAGCTAGGACCTCATACTTTTCTACCCTGGTCTCTAGGAGTAAAGGTAACTCTGAACTGCTCTTTAACACCATCAGACCCTCACTACTCCTGCTGCTCCTACAGTTCCATCTCCTCTAATGAAGACTGTCAGCTCTTCCTCTCCCACTTTGTAGACAAGGTCAGAAATGTGAGAAACAACATCTCTCCACCTACTTCTGGACTAATTTGTCCCTCTTCAGTTCGTCCTGTAACTTTAGACCGGTTTTCTCCAGTATCACTACCTGAGCTAGCTAAGCTTGTTAGCACCATGAAGCCGTCTTCCTGCTCTCTGGACATTCCTCGCATGAGGACGATCAACTTCCAAACTCCCTCAACCTCTTTTTCAGGAGGTTTGAGCATCGGCTCCACAGCCACCGCTGCCTGATCCTCCCCCTCCTCCTCCTCCTTTCTCCATCCAGGTGGAGGAAGTACGGAACCCCTTCAGGGCGCTTAAAAGGACCAAAGAGCTGGTCCAGATAACATCAGCCCCTCCGTTCTCCGTCACTGTGCTGCAGAACTGGCCGAGGTCTTCACCGATCTATTCAGTCTCTCCCTCCGTCTCTGCCGAGTACCCTTGTCTTTTAAAGAATCCATTATCCTCCCAGTTCCTAAGACTAGAACCATCTCCTGCCTGAACCATTACAGGCCTATTGCCTTGACCTCAGCAGTTATGAAATCATTCGAGCGCATCATTCTTAAACATCTGAAACCAGTTACCCCCCCCCCCCCCCCC
>SSNR01000259.1:17364-28349 GCA_006937965.1 Callopanchax toddi | reverse complement strand
AACCTAAACTAACTACTAACCCTGACATTAACCTAAACTAACTACTAACCCTGACATTAACCTAAACTAACTATTAACCCTGACATTAACCTAAACTAACTACTAACCCTGACATTAACCTAAACTAACTACTAACCCTGACATTAACCTAAACTAACTACTAACCCTGACATTAACCTAAACTAACTATTAACCCTGACATTAACCTAAACTAACCACTAACCCTGACATTAACCTAAACTAACTACTAACCCTGACATTAACCTAAACTAACTACTAGATGGTCTAACTCTGGTCTCTAAGGTGACCAAGAGGGAGAAGAACACAGGACAGAGGGAAGAACATGAAGAGAGTCCAGAGGAGCAGTGAAGGTAGGAGCTAGTCTAGATGAGGTTCTCTCACCTGGAGAAGCTGAACAGGTCACACTGGAACAACGAGATGTTCTTCTCTGAGTTCTGTTAAAGGAAAACGGGTCAGTATCAGAACCCTGTGGACCCGACCAGAACTCAGAGGTTCTGACAAGACCCATGTGGAACCAGAACCACCTGGAGAATGTGTGACTGTGTGTGTGTAACTAGTAACCTGATCAGGTGACTCGTTTAGTCGATTTCATTCACATGAAATCAATTTTAAACCTAAACTTCTCCTCTGACATTAAGCTCCGCCCCTATTGGACTCTAAAGCCACACCTTTATCATGCTGAACCTGTCAGAGGACCAGCTAGCTTTTAGGTAAAAGGGGAGGAGTCAACCTTGAAGAGTCTGGCTCCAGGTACGGACGGGACCGGCTCCTCGGTGTACGTCAGCTCGTTCTCCTCAAAGAACTGACGGACGGCCTTCTCAGAGATCTCCACCCCGACCACCGAGTGACCCAGATCAGCCAACCTGAGACCAGATGAGCAGGTCACATGACACGGACAAACGCCTCAGCTGATGTCTGATTGGTCCGTACCACTTCATGTCCACAGCCTTCCCACAGAGAGGGAAGAACCAGCGAACCCCCGTCCGTCCACTCACGACCTCCTCCAGGTTCACCTCCAGCATCCTGCAGGAACATCAAACCTTCAGCGTGTCCACTTACGGTCAGGATCTGACCTCTGTCAGGTACGGGTGTGTTTACGTGTGCACGGTGGGCTGGTGGAAACCAGTCTGGTTCTTCTGCCAGCGCTCCTCCCATTCTTTCAGCGCCATGACCCGGTTAGCCTGCTGGTCCACCATGCTGGAGGTCCAGAGACAGAAACCGTCACAATAGATATGAATAAATATGGATGAATTCAGGTAAACATGCATAAACAAAGTAGACGTGTAGACACGTGCACTCCGACTGGGGTCCAAGTTATAGTTATAACTTGGCCCCGTACGTTGAGCATTCCCAGAGACCACAGTCTGGCACCGCAGACGGTGAAAAGGGACCTGAAAACACCATGGAGGTATCCATGTTGACTATAGCTAGCCTTCCTGGAGAGCCAACTGAATCACCCAAAGCTCCAGAGGACAACTCGGCAGGAGATAAGAGACTTCAGTGCCTACGTGTTCACAAAAACATGATTGGACGAGAACGGTGTTCAGCTAGAGGGACTGTGTATACATCGAGCCAAGAATAGAAGAACCTTTCCTGGTGAGACTGGTGGAGGTATAAACAAACCCCTGTTGGAGCCTGGATGCTGTCTCTAAACACTGATCAGCTGTGGTTGAGTTTCTGTTTGTAAAATGTCGGCCATACTTCCTACCAGAGGAGCACACTGCTGTGTTTTGAGACGCCTGTGGCAGGAAGTATAAACCATCATCGACTATAAAGCCCATCAGAGGCCCCTTTGTCCCTAACCAGCTCTATACACGGTTTGATGCTACAAGCACAACACCTGCTAAACATGTCAGCCCCTGTCCAGATAAAAACCCCTCTTCATCAACACCCAGAAAGCTGTTGGGCTGGGCGGTATGGCAACATTTTTTATCACAGTTTAAAAAAAAAATATATCGGTTTTATGATATTTTACTGTATTTTTTAACACGGCCGTTACTACCCACAACATGTTTTAATTATAAAATTAAAACCTCAAAATTTGAAAAACCTCATGAGCAACTAACACGTTTCCGTCTGTTCCGTCCGCCATCTTGGGATAAAACCCTTTTTAAAATTATTTTACATATCTGACATAAGAGTTTTTACTAGTAGTAGGCTAAAAGCTGAATTAGGACTATTTAAATCAGAGTTTCTCCTGTCAGAATAACTATCCATAATGTTCATACGCTGCAAACCCAATACACATGAATGGAAATGTGACGGCATTCGTCCTTAGAAAAATTACATTCAGATATCTGACATGTTCATTCTGGATAGTCAGAATGTTTTTATGGATATCTGGAACATAGATATCATATATAAAGGCTAGATGTATCATACAGGGTTGACAACGTAGCTACACGGCGGCCATCTTGGGGCAGCGAGCTGACGTTCTGCTCTCTGTGGCAGCAGATGGAAGATGAACATCATCTTAACTAAAAACACTCATAACTTGATGAAAAATGAACGGGTTTACAAACGGGTTACTTTCTTATAAACCTTATTATGTATAGACTTGAGATTTGATACTTTTAGCATTTATAAATTTCCCAACCATTATCGATATATTTTGATATATATTCACAGCCACGTCTCTGACGTTTATAAAAATGCAAACCGGTTGAAAATCGGTTAAAATTTGAGCAAGTTAGAGGTATTTATTAGCACATGCTCCATCGACACCAATGTTATGAAAGGGGGCAGCTGTCTGTGGTAAGATGGCCGCCGGCGTAGGCGGTATATATGATATCTATGATCTGGAATGTTTATTTCTAATAGGAACAATAGATTCATATCTAGAATACAGATCCGGCCAACTTAATAAATGTGAAAACGGCTTGCCAGCAGTCACGTGACTCACCTGCTCTGTGCGGCTCTTCTGACAGTCACGTGACCAGGACCAAGCACCTGAAGTCCACAGGTATCTCCTTTCAGAGGTCACGGAGTTCGTCAGCCCCGAGTTCTGTCTGACAGGCCACCGACGTCTTCAGTTTTTACTGCAGGACTCAAAAACCGCCGCCTGTCACCTTAAAAACAACATCACCCACTAACTACTACAACTAACTAGTATAACTACTAACGAGTACGACTGCTACTGCTTCTTTTGCCTCCGGACGTTTCTCTGATTCTTCTTTGCCCGTTTGCTTTATGCGGAGCTCCAGGTTTCACAGACTTTTGCTGCCATCTAGTGGTGGCTACGAGTAAGGTCAGAAATTTCAAATAAAATGAAAATAAACAACAATCTGAAATAATAAAAAACTACTTCTATAAAAATCTGAAAAAGTAGATAAAAGAAGCTATAATAAAATCTAAAATGAGCTAAAAACAATACGGATTTGAAATATAAATGATCAAAAAGGTATAATGAAAATAAACTATTAACATTCTAAAATGGGAAAAAACACAGCATTAAAATATATTAAAATAAATGAAAGGATGTGGCCTTTAGCTCAGCAGGTCAAATGGAGGGTTGTCGGTTTGATTCCGCCTCCGGCTGGGATACCGTGTTGTGTCCTTGGGCAAGGAGGGACCAGTGGTACCAGATTGTATTGTGGTTTTTGTTTATTTGTTCAGTAAAAGAATCCCCATTAGCTGATGGGTGAACAGCTAGTCTTCCTGGGGTCCGAACAATACACAATCACTATTATCCACAATCACTATTATCCACAATCAATATCATACACAATCACTATCATACACAATCACTATTATCCACAATCACTATCATACACAATCACTATCATACACAATCACTATTATCCACAATCACTATTATCCACAATCACTATCATACACAATCACTATCATACACAATCACTATTATCCACAATCACTATTATCCACAATCAATATCCACAATCACTATTATACAAAATCACTATCATACACAATCACTCTTATCCACAATCACTATCATACACAATCACTATTATCCACAATCACTATCATACACAATCACTATTATCCACAATCAATATTATCCACAATCAATATCCACAATCACTATTATACACAATCACTATCATACACAATCACTATTATCCACAATCACTATCATACACAATCACTATCATACACAATCACTATTATCCACAATCACTATTATCCACAATCACTATTATCCACAATCACTATCATACACAATCACTATCATACACAATCACTATTATCCACAATCACTATCATACACAATCACTATCATACACAATCACTATCATACACAATCACTATTATCCACAATCACTATCATACACAATCACTATTATCCACAATCACTATCATACACAATCACTATCATACACAATCACTATTATCCACAATCACTATTATCCACAATCACTATCATACACAATCACTATCATACACAATCACTATTATCCACAATCGCTATTATCCACAATCACTATTATCCACAATCACTATTATCCACAATCAATATTATCCACAATCAATATCCACAATCACTATTATACACAATCACTATTATCCACAATCAATATCCACAATCACTATTATCCACAATCAATATCCACAATCACTATTATACACAATCACTATTATCCACAATCAATATCCACAATCGCTATTATCCACAATCACTATTATCCACAATCAATATCCACAATCACTATTATACACAATCACTATTATCCACAATCGCTATTATCCACAATCACTATTATACACAATCACTATTATCCACAATCACTATTATCCACAATCACTATTACACACAATCACTATTATCCACAATCACTATTATCCACAATCGCTATTATCCACAATCACTATTACACACAATCACTATTATCCACAATCACTATTACACACAATCACTATTATCCACAATCACTATTACACACAATCACTATTACACACAATTACTATTATCCACAATCACTATTATCCACAATCACTATTACACACAATCACTATTATCCACAATCACTATTATCCACAATCACTATTATCCACAATCACTATTATCCACAATCACCATCATACACAATCGCTATTATCCACAATCGCTATTATCCACAATCACTATTATCCACAATCAATATCCACAATCACTGTTATACACAATCACTATTATCCACAATCACTATTATCCACAATCACTATTATCCACAATCACTATTATATACAATCACTATTATATACAATCACTATCATACACAATCACTATTATCCACAATCACTATTATACACAATCACTATTACACACAATCACTATTATACACAATCACTATTATCCACAATCACTATTATCCACAATCACTATCATACACAATCACTATTATACACAATCACTATTATCCACAATCACTATTATCCACAATCACTATTATCCACAATCACTATCATACACAATCACTATTATATACAATCACTATTATATACAATCACTATCATACACAATCACTATTATATACAATCACTATTATACACTATGACTATTATCCACAATCACTATCATACACAATCACTATTATACACAATCACTATTATCCACAATCACTATCATACACAATCACTATTATCCACAATCACTATCATACACAATCACTATTATCCAAAATCACTATCATACACAATCACTATTATACACAACCACTATTATCCACAATCACTATCATACACAATCACTATTATATACAATCACTATTATATACAATCACTATCATACACAATCACTATTATATACAATCACTATTATACACAATCACTATTATCCACAATCACTATCATACACAATCACTATTATACACAATCACTATTATCCACAATCACTATTATACACAATCACTATTATCCACAATCACTATCATACACAATCACTATTATCCACAATCACTATCATACACAATCACTATTATCCACAATCACTATTATCCACAATCACTATCATACACAATCACTATTATATACAATCACTATCATACACAATCACTATTATCCACAATCACTATCATACACAATCACTATTATACACAATCACTATTATACACAATCACTATTAAACACAATCACTGTGATACACAACCACTATCATACACAATCACTATTATACAGAATCACTATTATACACAATCACTATTATACAGAATCAGTATTATACACAATCACTATCATACACAATCACTATTATACACAATCACTGCTATACACAATCACTATTATCCACAATCACTATCATACACAATCACTATTATCCACAATCACTATTATACACAATCACTATCATACACATTCACTATCATACACAATCACTATTATACACAATCACTATCATACACAATCACTATTATACACAATCACTATCATACACAATCACTATCAACCACAATCACTATTATCCACAATCACTATCATACACATTCACTATCATACACAATCACTATTATCCACAATCACTATTATACACAATCACTATGATACACAATCACTATCATACACAATTACTATTATACAGAATCACTATCAAATACAATCACTGTTATAGAAAACAAGGATCATGCACAATCACTATTATACACAATCACTATTATACACAATCACTATTATCCACAATCACTATCATACACAATCACTATTATCCACAATCACTATTATCCACAATCACTATCATACACAATCACTATTATACACAATCACTATTATCCACAATCACTATTATCCACAATCAATATCCACAATCACTATTATACACAATCACTATCATACACAATCACTATTATATACAATCACTATTATCCACAATCACTATCATACACAATCACTATTATCTACAATCACTATTATACACTATCACTATTACACACAATTACTATTATCCACAATCACTATTATCCACAATCACTATCATCCACAATCACTATTATCCACAATCACTATTATCCACAATCACTATTATCCACAATCAATATCCACAATCACTATTATACACAATCACTATTACACACAATTACTATTATCCACAATCACTATTATCCACAATCACTATTATACACAATCACTATCATACACAATCACTATTATCCACAATCACTATCATACACAATCACTATTATACACAATCACTATCATACACAATCACTATTATCCACAATCACTATCATACACAATCACTATTATACACAATCACTATTATACACAATCACTATCATACACAATCACTATTATACACAATCACTATTATACACAATCACTATCATACACATTCACTATCATACACAATCACTATTATACACAATCACTATCATACACAATCACTATTAAACACAATCACTATTATACACAATCACTATCATACACAATCACTATTATCCACAATCACTATTATACACAATCACTATCATACACAATCACTATTATACACAATCACTATTATACACAATCACTATTATACACAATCACTATTATCCACAGTCACTATCATACACAATCACTATTATACACAATCACTATTAAACACAATCACTGTTTTACACAATCACTATTAAACACAATCACTATTATACACAACCACTATCATACACAATTACTATTATACACAATCACTATCAAATACAATCACTGTTATACAAAACAAGGATCATGCACAATCACTATTATACACAATCACTATTAAACACAATCACTGTTATACACAACCACTATCATACACAATCACTATTATACACAATCACTATTAAACACAATCACTGTGATACACAACCACTATCATACACAATCACTATTATACAGAATCACTATTATACACAATCACTATCATACACAATCACTATTATACAGAATCAGTATTATACACAATCACTATCATACACAATCACTATTATACACAATCACTATTATACACAATCACTATCATACACATTCACTATCATACACAATCACTATTATACACAATCACTATTATACACAATCACTATCATACACAATCACTATCATACACAATCACTATTATACACAATCACTATCATACACAATCACTATTATACACAATCACTATCATACACAATCACTATTATACACAATCAGTATTATACACAATCACTATTATACACAATCACTATCATACACAATCTCGGGTGGCACTAGCTCAGTTGGGAGAGTGGCCGGTCTGGTAACCGGAGGGTCACCGGTTCGATCCCCAGCTCTGGCTGGGTTCGATTGTCGTTGTGTCCTTGCGCAAGACACTTCACACAACTTGCCTGTGTGAATGTGAGTGTGACTGTGTGTGAATGTTGGTGGTGGTCAGAAGGGCCGATGGCCCAGAATGGCAACCTTGCTTCTGTCAGTCTGCCCCAGGGCAGCTGTGGCTACAGACGTCTGTCGTAATTTACCACCGCTGGTGAGAATGACTGTGTGAATGAATGATGCAACTCTGTAAAGTGTCTTTGAGTGACCTAGAAAAGCGCTATATAAAGCTGATGCATTATTATTATTATTATTACAATCACTATAATACACAATCACTGTTATACACAATCACTATTATACACAATCACTATTATACACAACCACTATCATACACAATCACTATTATACAGAATCACTATCATACACAATCACTATTATACACAATCACTATTATACACAATCACTATTATACACAATCACTATTATACATAATCACTATTAAACACAATCACTGTTATACACAATCACTATTAAACACAATCACTATTATACACAACCACTATCATACACAATTACTATTATACACAATCACTATCAAATACAATCACTGTTATACACAACCAGGATCATGCACAATCACTATTATACACAATCACTATTAAACACAATCACTGTTATACACAATCACTATTAAACACAATCACTATTATACACAACCACTATCATACACAATTACTATTATACACAATCACTATCAAATACAATCACTGTTATAGAAAACAAGGATCATGCACAATCACTATTATACACAATCACTATTAAACACAATCACTGTTATACACAACCACTATCATACACAATCACTATAATACACAATCACTATTAAACACAATCACTGTGATACACAACCACTATCATACACAATCACTATTATACAGAATCACTATTATACACAATCACTATTACACAGAATCAGTATTATACACAATCACTATCATACACAATCACTATTATACACAATCACTATTATACACAATCACTATTATCCACAATCACTATCATACACAATCACTATTATCCACAATCACTATTATACACAATCACTATCATACACATTCACTATCATACACAATCACTATTATACACAATCACTATCATACACAATCACTATTATACACAATCACTATTATACACAATCACTATCATACACATTCACTATTATACACAATCACTATTATACACAATCACTATCATACACAATCTCAGGTGGCACTAGCTCAGTTGGGAGAGTGGCCGGTCTGGTAACCGGAGGGTCACCGGTTCGATCCCCAGCTCTGGCTGGGTTCGATTGTCGTTGTGTCCTTGGGCAAGACACTTCACGCAACTTGCCTGTGTGAATGTGAGTGTGACTGTGTGTGAATGTTGGTGGTGGTCAGAAGGGCCGACAGCGCAGAATGGCAACCTCGCTTCTGTCCTTCTGCCCCAGGGCAGCTGTGGCTACCGACCTCTGTCGTAGTTTACCACCGCCGGTGAGAATGACTGTGTGAATGAATGATGCAACTCTGTAAAGCATCTTTGAGTGACCTAGAAAAGCACTATATAAAACTGATGCATTATTATTACAATCACTATTATACACAATCACTATTATACACAATCACTATTATACACAATCACTATTATACACAATCATTATTATACACAATCATTATTATACACAATCACTATTATACACAATCATTATTATACACAATCACTATTATACACAACCACTATCATACACAATCACTATTATACACAATCACTATTATACACAATCACTGTTATACACAATCACTATTATACACAATCACTATTATACACAATCACTATTATACACAATCATTATTATACACAATCATTATTATACACAATCACTATTATACACAATCATTTTTATACACAATCACTATTATACACAATCATTATTATACACAATCACTATTATACACAATCACTATTATACACAATCACTATTATACACAATCACTATTATACACAATCACTATTATACACAATCACTATCATACACAATCACTATTATACACAATCCCTATTATCCAAAATCACTATCATACACAATCACTATTATCCACAATCACTATTATACACAATCACTATCATACACAATCACTATTATACACAATCACTATCATACACAATCTTGGGTGGCACTAGCTCAGTTGGGAGAGTGACCGGTCTGGTAACCAGAGGGTCACCGGTTCGATCCCCAGCTCTGGCTGGGTTAGATTGTCGTTGTGTCCTTGGGCAAGACACTTCACACAACTTGCTTGTGTGAATGTGAGTGTGACTGTGTGTGAATGTTGGTGGTGGTCAGAAGGGCCAATGGCGCAGAATGGCAACCTTGCTTCAGTCCTTCTGCCCCAGGGCAGCTGTGGCTACCGACCTCTGTCATAGTTTACCACCGCCGGTAAGAATGACTGTGTGAATGAATGATGCAACTCTGTAAAGCGTCTTTGAGTGACCTAGAAAAGCGCTATATAAAACTGATGCATTATTATAACAATCACTATTATAAACAATCACTATTATACACAATCATTATTATACACAATCACTATTATACACAATTACTATTATACACAATCATTATTATACACAATCATTATTATACACAATCACTATTATACACAATCATTATTATACACAATCATTATTATACACAATCACTATTATACACAATCACTATTATACACAATCACTATTATACACAATCA
>SSNR01000259.1:0-16334 GCA_006937965.1 Callopanchax toddi | reverse complement strand
TATTATACACAATCACTATTATACACAATCATTATTATACACAATCATTATTATACACAATCACTATTATACACAATCATTATTATACACAATCATTATTATACACAATCAGTATTATACACAATCACTATTATACACAATCACTATTATACACAATCATTATTATACACAATCACTATTATACACAATCACTATTATACACAATCATTATTATACACAATCACTATTATACACAATCATTATTATACACAATCACTATTATACACAATCATTATTATACAGAATCACTATTATACACAATCATTATTATACACAATCATTATTATACACAATCACTATTATACACAATCATTATTATACACAATCATTATTATACACAATCAGTATTATACACAATCACTATTATACACAACCACTATCATACACAATCACTATTATACACAATCACTATTATACACAATCACTGTTATACACAATCACTATTATCCACAATCACTATTATCCACAATCACTATCATACACATTCACTATTATATAAAATCACTATTATATACAATCACTATCATACACAATCACTATTATCCACAATCACTATTATACACAATCACTATTATACACAATCACTATTATCCACAATCACTATCATACACAATCACTATTATCCACAATCACTATTATACACAATCACTATCATACACAATCACTATTATACACAATCACTATCATACACAATCTTGGGTGGCACTAGCTCAGTTGGGAGAGTGACCGGTCTGGTAACCGGAGGGTCACCGGTTCGATCCCCAGCTCTGGCTGGGTTAGATTTTCGTTGTGTCCTTGGACAAGAGACTTCACACAACTTGCCTGTGTGAATGTGACTGTGTGTGAATGTTGGTGGTGGTCAGAAGGGCCGATGGCACAGAATGGCAACCCTGCTTCTGTCCTTCTGCCCCAGGGCAGCTGTGGCTACAGACGTCTGTCGTAGTTTACCACCGCCGGTGAGAATGACTGTGTGAATGAATGATGCAACTCTGTAAAGCGTCTTTGAGTGACCTAGAAAAGCACTATATAAAACTGATGCATTATTATTACAATCACTATTATACACAATCACTATTATACACAATCATTATTATACACAATCACTATTATACACAATCACTATTATACACAATCATTATTATACACAATCATTATTATACACAATCATTATTATACACAATCACTGTTATACACAACCACTATCATACACAATCACTATTATACACAATCACTATTATACACAATCACTGTTATACACAATCACTATTATACACAATCACTATAATACACAATCGTTATTATACACAATCATTATTATACACAATCACTATTATACACAATCAATATTATACACAATCATTATTATACACAATCATTATTATACACAATCACTATTATACACAATCTCTATTATACACAATCATTATTATACACAATCATTATTATACACAATCACTATTATACACAATCATTATTATACACAATCATTATTATACACAATCACTATTATACACAATAATTATTATACACAATCATTATTATACACAATCACTATTAAACACAATCACTATTATACACAACCACTATCATACACAATCACTATTATACACAATCACTATTATACACAATCACTATCATACACAATCACTATCATACACAATCACTATTATACACAATCACTATTATACACAATCACTATTATACACAATTACTATTATACACAATCACTATTATACATAATCACTATTAAACACAATCACTGTTATACACAATCACTATTAAACACAATCACTATTATACACAACCACTATCATACACAATTACTATTATACACAATCACTATTAAACACAATCACTGTTATACACAACCACTATCATACACAATCACTATTATACACAATCACTATTAAACACAATCACTGTTATACACAACCACTATCATACACAATCACTATTATACAGAATCACTATTATACACAATCACTATTATACAGAATCAGTATTATACACAATCACAATTAAACACAATCACTATTATCCACAATCACTATTATACACAATCACTATTATACACAATCACTATCATACACAATCACTATTATCCACAATCACTATTATACACAATCACTATCATACACATTCACTATCATACACAATCACTATTATACACAATCACTATCATACACAATCACTATTATACACAATCACTATTATACACAATCACTATCATACACAATCACTATTATACACAATCACTATTATACACAATCACTATCATACACAATCTTGGGTGGCACTAGCTCAGTTGGGAGAGTGGCCAGTCTGGTAACCGGAGGGTCACCGGTTCGATCCCCAGCTCTGGCTGGGTTCCATTGTCGTTGTGTCCTTGGGCAAGACACTTCACACAACTTGCCTGTGTGAATGTGAGTGTGACTGTGTGTGAATGTTGGTGGTGGTCAGAAGGGCCGATGGCACAGAATGGCAACCTTGCTTCTGTCAGTCTGCCCCAGGGCAGCTGTGGTTACAGATGTCTGTCGTAGTTTACCACTGCCGGTGAGAATGACTGAGTGAATGAATGAATCAACTCTGTAAAGCGTCTTTGAGTGACCTAGAAAAGTGCTATATAAAACTGATGCATTATTATTATTATTATTACAATCACTATTATACACAATCACTGTTATACACAATCACTATTATACACAATCACTATTATACACAACCACTTTTATACACAATCACTATTATACAGAATCACTATTATACACAATCACTGTTATACACAATCACTATTATACACAATCATTATTATACACAATCATTATTATACACAATCACTATTATACACAATCACTATTATACACAATCATTATTATACACAATCATTATTATACACAATCACTATTATACACAATCATTATTATACACAATCATTATTATACACATTCACTATTAAACACAATCACTATTATACACAACCACTATCATACACAATCACTAATATGCACAATCACTATTATACACAATCACTATCATACACAATCACTATCATACACAATCACTATTATACACAATCACTATCATACACAATCTCTATTATACACAATCACTATTATACACAATCACTATTATACATAATCACTATTAAACACAATCACTGTTATACACAATCACTATTAAACACAATCACTATTATACACAACCACTATCATACACAATTACTATTATACACAATCACTATCAAATACAATCACTGTTATACACAACCACGATCATGCACAATCACTATTATACACAATCACTATTAAACACAATCACTGTTATACACAACCACTATCATACACAATCACTATTATACACAATCACTATTAAACACAATCACTGTTATACACAACCACCATCATACACAATCACTATTATACAGAATCACTATTATCCACAATCACTATTATACAGAATCACTACTATACACAATCACTATTATACACAATAACTATTATACACAATCACTATTAAACACAATCACTATTACACACAACCACTATCATACACAATCACTATCATACACAATCACTATAATACACAATCACTATTATACACAATCACTATTATAAATAATCACTATAAAACACAATCACTATTATAAATAATCACTATAATACACAATCACTATTATACACAATGACTATTATACACAATCACTATTAAACACAATCACTGTTATACACAATCACTATTATACACAATCACTGTTATACACAACCACTATTAAACACAATCACTATTATACACAACCACTATCATACACAATCACTATCATACACAATCACTATAATACACAATCATTATTATAAATAATCACTATTATACACAATCACTATTATACACAATCACTATAATACACAATCACTATTATAAATAATCAATATTAGACACAATCACTATTATACACAATCACTATTATACACAATCACTATTATACACAATCACTATAATACACAATCACTATTATAAATAATCACTATAATACACAATCACTATTATACACAATCACTATAATACACAATCACTATTTTAAATAATCACTATAATACACAATCACTATTATACACAATCACTATAATACACAATCACTATCATACACAATCACTATTATACACAATCACTATTATACACAATCACTATTATACACAATCACTATAATACACAATCACTATTATAAATAATCACTATAATACACAATCACTATCATACACAATCACTTATATACACAATCACTATTATACACAATCACTATAATACACAATCACTATTATAAATAATCACTATTATCCACAATCACTATTATACACAATCACTATTATGCACAATCACTATTAAACACAATCACTATAATACACAATCACTATTATAAATAATCACTATAATACACAATCACTATTATACACAATCACTATTATACACAATCACTATTATACACAATCACTATTAAACACAATCACTATAATACACAATCACTATCATAAAAAAATCACTATAATACACAATCATTATTATAAATAATCACTATTATACACAATCACTATTATAAATAATCACTATAATACACAATCACTATTATAAATAATCACTATAATACACAATCACTATTATACACAATGACTATTATACACAATCACTATTAAACACAATCACTATAATACACAATCACTATAAAACACAATCACTATTATAAATAATCACTATAATACACAATCACTATCATACACAATCACTATAATACACAATCACTTTTATAAATAATCATTATCATACACAATCACTATTATACACAATAACTATCATACACAATCACTATTATACACAATCACTATTACACACAATCACTATTATACACAATCACCATTATAAATAATCACTATAATACACAATCACTATTATAAACAATCACTATAATACACAATCACTATTATACACAATCACTATTAAACACAATCACTGTTATACACAACCACTATCATACACAATCACTATTATACACAATCACTATAATACACAATCGCTATTATACACAATCACTATAATACACAATCACTATAATACACAATCACTATAAAACACAATCACTATTATAAATAATCACTATAATCAGTGTTCGCGAAAACTTTTGAGCCAGGCCTGCCAAACTGGCAGGCGTGGGACCATCTCAGGCAGGACATTATTGACTCACGTAGGACAACGTACTCACGTGCTGCAGATCTGTATCTATTTAATATTGTGGTTATTATAGTGACCTCTATGAGACACTATCAGAATATGGTCATTTTTCCTCACTTAGTCCTTTAAAAACAATTATCATTCATTTATTTATTGATTAATATAGCAACTTCCCACCACCAATCAAAGCAGTCCAAAGCGCTGAACAAAGTCAAATACAGACAGTAAATACAATAATAAAACAGAACAATTCAAAGATAAGGACAACAGGCAAAAATATCTTAAATGATTCACCTAAAAGTCTATGAAAAGAACTGTCAGCAGTTTAAAAGACACTAAAAAGACACAACAAGAGGTAATAAACACAACTCCTAGAGCGACATCAGACCACCATAATACTGAGTCAGTCTGACTCTAGAGACCCAGGATGCTGCTGGTCTAGTTTCACTCAGACCACCATAATACTGAGTCAGTCTGACTCTAGAGACCCAGGATGCTACTGGTCTAGTTTCACTCAGACCACCATAATACTGAGTCAGTCTGACTCTAGAGACCCAGGATGCTGCTGGTCTAGTTTCACTCAGACCACCATAATACTGAGTCAGTCTGACTCTAAAGACCCAGGATGCTACTGGTCTAGTTTCACTCAGACCACCATAATACTGAGTCAGTCTGACTCTANTCATTGGCTGAAAAATGTCGGCGGCAAGAAATAATGGAAAGGGGTCTCTAGGAGGAAGGAGGGTCTTCATCAGAATGACAGATGTTGTGGAACTCAACCCATAGATCATAGTTTAGACCTGAAATATCATTTAGAACATTTAGAAAACTTTGATAGAGAAAAATGCTCCAGAGAGCCGCTTTAATGAAATTCTGTGTTCATTCCTCCATAAGACATTCACTCAGACTCTATTTGATAAAGTCCTTCCTCCAACACTGATGGAGGCAGTTATCACAGTAGTTCATAAAAGGGTAAATATGGAGCCAAAGTAGGTTCTCATCAGCCTCTCTCCGTGTTAGATTTGAATGGAAATGACTAATATATTTGACTGAACCCACTCTGATCTAAACTGGTTCACTCAGATCAAACTGGTTTTGTAACACAGAGCAGTTCATCTTTTTATGTAAATGTAAAGGTTTTGCATTTGTAATTTTTGAAGTCAATGGACTACAAGGAGTTTTACATCAGTTATTCATTCACATGCTGGGGCTACAGAGGTGGAGCGACCAGACACAGAGGCACCACCACCACCAGCAGGCAATCAGGGTAAAGTGTCTTACCCAATGAGAAGATGACAAGACAACCCAGCTGGAGCGGGGATTCGACCCCCCAATTACAAGACCAACAGCTGGGCTGGTTACAAATAGTTTTTGCCCACTTATCTAACTGTGGGGAATATGGCAATATTACAATACATTTCTGGAATTGGCTCTCCATATCATTAATTAGTAGAGTAAATACTATAAAATGTTTTGGTTTTTTTGTCACAGTTATACGTTTTCCAGAATCTTCCAGTTTTTCTTTAGAAATCATATTTTAAAAACTCAATCATAATGTGTTTTATGGGGTTATAAAGTACAGAGAATTACTAGAAAACATCAGTTTACAAAGAGGAAGGCTGGTATTCAAAATGTTTGTCATAATATTGGGCGTCATATATCAGACTTATGACATGTTGGTTCACTAATGCTGGTGATTCCCCCACATGTTTGAAATGAGAGAGTGAAGCATATGAACCTCATTGCATACGAGCTATACTGCTGTCTCCCCAGCCCAGTCATAAATCTCTAAACTGCAATGTTGTAATACACAATACCATAAGCATTTTAAAACTGATATTACATTTTACGTTGAAGTCCTCATCTTTCATCATCCTGATCACAGATGACTCATCTTTTAACCTCTGTGATGGATTGCACATTCAGACTTTGGAGAAAAGCAGGTTTATGATCTAATGGTGATTAATATCTGGAAGGTGGATTTGCTTCTTTTAGGCAGATACAAGAGAAAGACAAGCTCCCAGGGAGAAACTTCTTCAGATACTTGCAGACAAGAGACTATGTTAGAAAAGATGTGCAGAATTTTGAGATCCTTAATTCTTTTCTTGACAAATGCCTCCAACTTTCACCTCGTACTGAGAAGTTAATCTCTCATATTTATGAGAGCTTGATGTCAATGAGTTTGGTAAATTCATCTTCCATGAAACATAAATGGGAAGAGGAGTTAGGCATAACAATCACCGATATTCAATAGGAAGAGGGCGTGGAGGATGTTCATAAACGCTCTCACATTGCCAGACGCGGTTTGATTCAGTTCCAAACTTTGCATCGTCTATATTTCTCTAGGAAAAGATTCCATAAGATTCACCCTGAGGTCTCTGTGAGAAGTGCTCTCTAACTGAAGATACACCAGACCACAGCTTGGTTGTGTCCCAAGGTTCAGAAATACTGGACTGAGATCTTCGAAATGATATCTCAAAGTCATCATGTGCAGATGAACCCTGAACCATTAACTACTTTTTGGGAACCTCTGATGACATCACAAGTTTAGAGAGGGCAAAGCGGTGCTTTATATCCCACTGTATCATTATTGTAAAGAAACTCCTCTCCTATTTGGAAAAAGATGCCCCCCACCCCACAAGCTCTGGTTTAATGGTCATTAATACATTGCATCTTGAATTAATATAATCTACTCTGTGTGATAGACTCTCCTCTTTCAATAGAATCTGGGCACCTCTCTCTAAATGTTTGCAGTCATAGTCTGTAGTTGGGTTTATTGGCTGATGGTGTTTTTTTTTATTGGTAGCTGGGACTGGGGGGGGTGCATGTGAGGGGATTATTGGTTCTGTTGTGTTCTGTGATAATGTTAGTTTCGCTTCTTAGTTTTGTCTGTTGTTCTTGTTTTCTTTGTTATAAATACAAAAAAATGATATGTTGATGTTGTAAATATCACTGTGATACATCACTCAATAAGTACAAATGAAATGAGTTGGTTTCAAACATCCTTTAAAGCTGAGACTCTGAAACATCAATAGAAGGTTTGTTTCAATAATACTTATAAATAAAACAGTGTTAAATAAATACAGCTGAGACAGAGGAGCTCAGTTCAGATAAACAGAAGAACAAACGGACTTTACCTGACTTTGGAAACGTTACAGCAAACACATCAGAGTCTTCCACAGTGAAGCTTTGGGCGTACTCCAGGCTCTCCATGCTGCTGGCCACAGGGGTGAGAAGAAGACCATGATAGTGAAAGTACTTTAGGGACATGAGGACTGTTAGAAGACCCACAGACGACTGAACTCCCTCTGTTGGACGTGGTGTTTTGTCTTGTTGCAGTCCTGCTTCCCTCACTTCTCTTTATCAGCATCTAAACCCGGCAGGGCGGAGCCTCTTTGTTCGTCCCTGTAATGTCTGTCTTCAGCTTTTTTTCATGTCACACTGCATGAGGGGGGGGGGGATTTGTACATGGCAGTTTAGTTCATGCAAACAGCTGCTCTCGTCAATTTGCAAGTTTCTCGGGAATCAGATGGAAATGTTCAGGAATTGAAGTGAAATTTCAGTGTTCGCAAAAACTTTTGAGCCACGCCAAACTGGCAGACGTGGGAGCGTCTCAGGCAGGACATTTTTTAATCACATAGGACAATGTCCTCACCTGCTGCAGATCAGTATCCATTTAATATTGTGGGTATTATAGTGACCTGATTAATATAGCACCTTTCAATCAAGGCAGCCCAAAGCGCTGAACACAGTCAAATACAGACAGTAAATACAATAATAAAACAGAACAATTCAAAGAAAAGAACAACAGGACAAGTACAAAAATATCTTCAATGAGTAGTCAAAAAGTCAATTAAAAGAACTGTCAGAAGTTTAAAAGACAGGCAACAAGAGGCAATAAGCACCAACTCTTATAAAACATCAGACCACCATAATACTGAGTCAGTCTGACTCTAAAGACCCAGGATGCTGCTGGTCTAGTTTCACTCAGACCACCATAATACTGATTCAGTCTGACTCTAAAGACCCAGGATGCTGCTGGTCTAGTTTCACTCAGACCACCATAATACTGAGTCAGTCTGACTCTAAAGACCCAGGATGCTGCTGGTCTAGTTTCACTCAGACCACCATAACACTGAGTCAGTCTGACTCTAGAGACCCAGGATGCTACTGGTCTAGTTTCACTCAGACCACCATAATACTGAGTCAGTCTGACTCTAAAGACCCAGGATGCTACTGGTCTAGTTTCACTCAGACCACCATAATACTGAGTCAGTCTGACTCTAAAGACCCAGGATGCTGCTGGTCTAGTTTCACTCAGACCACCATAATACTGAGTCAGTCTGACTCTAAAGACCCAGGATGCTACTGGTCTAGTTTCACTCAGACCACCATAATACTGAGTCAGTCTGACTCTAGAGACCCAGGATGATACTGGTCTAGTTTCACTCAGGAATCCTGTTCAGTTTCACTTTTCTGTTAATCAGGATCTGATTATGGCATTTTAATGATTGAGCAGTATTTTATTATGCTGTTAATATTGTTTCTGATCTAAATTACTTTACAGTCAGGTAGTTATTCTGATTTTTTATTTAGATTGATTTTTTTATATTTACCTGTAACTTTGCTTCTGCTGCAGCTGAATTTTCCCACTGAGGACCAATAAAGGATTTATTTTCTATTCTGCTCTGTTACTCTCCTTCATCCCACTGTCTTCTTCAGAGAACAGCAGAATAATCTGTGGACTTCACAGATGATCCTCCTGTTCTCACATTCTTAAAACTTCTTTCTCTTGTAGGTTGGTTCCTCATCCTAAAGTAACCAGTTAACAGAGTTACTAGATAATATGGGCTTTGTTTGGGGGACTGATCAGCTGCATGTTCAGGTGAAACTTCATCAGCTGTTCTGTCTCATCAGGAAGGAAACACGTCCAACGGAATTATGTTTGATCATTAAATAATGATGGACAAGGAAGAACGGACTTAATAAATTCTAAATCGTGGTTACAGTTCGTTTAGGAAGCTATTAGAGAACACAGACCGGACCTCACCGGACGCACTCAGTTCATTCAGTTAAAATCCTTTTGCTCACAACCCTCCCCAGTCACCTCAGGTGTGCCCCAGGGCTCTGTCCTGGGCCCCCTCCTCTTCATTATCTATCTCCTCCCCCTTGGTAATATTTTCCGTAAATTTGGCGTTCAGTTCCACTGTTTTGCAGATGACACCCAGCTCTACATTTCCAGTAATCCTAACTCCACTCTCCCTCCCTCCTCTCTTACCCTCTGCCTTTCAGAAATCAAATCCTGGTTCACCTCTAACTTCCTTAAACTCAACAGCAATAAAACTGAACTTCTTCTCGTTGGCACCAAATCCACCATTTCTAAAACTGACGACTTCTCCCTTTTCATTGACGGCGCCTCAGTCTCCCCCTCTCCTCAGGTTAAGAGTCTGGGTGTCATCCTTGACAATTCACTTTCCTTCCGTTCACATATTAATAACATAACCCGGTCAGCTCACTTCTATCTTCGTTCCATAAACCGTCTCCGCCCCTCCCTTACTCCTCATGCAGCCGCCATTCTTGTCCACAGTCTTGTCACTTCCCGCCTCGATTACTGCAGCTCACTTCTTTTTGGTCTCCCTTACAAACTCCTCCATAAATTACAGCTGGTCCAGAATTCAGCAGCCCGTATCATCACCAGAACCCCCTCCTTTCATCACATCACCCCGGTTCTCCAGCAGCTCCACTGGCTCCCAGTCAGATTCAGGTTCATCTTTAAGATTCTACTGCTGACCTTCAAAGCCATCCACAACCTCTCTCCTCCATATATCTCAGACCTCATCAATGTTGCCACCCCCTCCCGCTCTCTCAGATCCTCTTCATTCATCCATCTTGTTGTTCCTCCTGCCCGTCTCAGCACCATGGGGAGCAGAGCATTCAGTCGCTCTGCTCCCCGTCTTTGGAACTCACTCCCCCCGGACATCAGGAACACCGTCAGCCCAACCCTCTTTAAATCCAGACTCAAGACCATCTGTTTAAAGCTCCTATGACCTGTGAATGACTTGTTGATTTTATGCTCTTTATTTTTACTGTTCTTATACTGTGTTCTATTTTTATCCTGTGAAGCGACCTTGGGTGTCTTGAAAGGCGCTTTTAAATAAAATGTATTATTATTATTATTATTATTACAGAGGCCGACGCAGATCTCACGTCTGATTCTGAATCTGACACATAATGTCGCCATGGCAGAGCCGCAGCCAAAGGTGTTGAATTTGTCATCCACAATCTTCCCCTGGTCATCAACCTCGATCTGTTCAAAGTTTGGACTTTCATTTTGTTTTGGAAAATGGTAAGACCTCCAACGTGTAATTACACTGCATTCTCCAAAACTACATTTTACTTCTGTTTTATAAAGTAGGTCAAAATGGCAGCTGCTTTACAGTTGAAGATTAATTTACCAGTGTGTTCTCATAATAAAGGAAACACACAATGTATTGCTGCTTATATATGTATAAATTAAAACGAACGCCTGTTTAAAAGGCTGTAACTCAGCTTCATAGTAACAAGCTGTTACGAATGTGGTCGTATTTGTGTGCGTGCGCGTGCGTGCGCGCGTATGTTTCTCCTCTCCTTACAGGTGCTGTCTTGCGTGATCAGGCCGACGCGTGCCAGGTGTCCTGTCAGCTGTGGTGATTGCGGAGTGACAGCGACTGGGACTAAGTGGCGAGGGCATAAAGACACCGCATGGAGAGGAGGAAGGCATCCATCCTCCACCGATCCCAAACAGCCGCGTTTAGATTATGATTTGAGTTAATTGTTCTTGTGTTAGTCTGGGTAACTTAGTAGGGGTGGATTGCCGTTTATGTTGGTCCCGTTTTCTCCTGTTTATTGCAGTAAGACAAGGAGGTAAGACAATGTCTTTGTTTTCTTTTGTTTGGTAGGAAAGAACGGGGATTTTGAGTTAGAGGGTGTTTTGTTTGTTGTTTTGGCCTGGGTCCACCCTGAAGTTTTGTTAAATATTGATTATTGTTATTTGTATTGCCATTTAATTTGTTATACAAATTAAATTGAATTATTACTTTTACACCTTGACTACGTGGATGTGTTTTTGGGTTCTCGGGAGGATGGATCACGGTCATGTTACGCTCGCCCTCCTAGACCGGGCGTAACACAAGCACACCTGAGTTTTCATCACGTCTCCTCGGGCTGGAGCCCCCACCAAACCAGTCCCAACTTTCTTGGAATTGTTGTCCATCGAGTCCAGCTCACGTTTCTTAGGTTCTCATAGTGACCCACCACCTTCAGGGAGAAGAGAAAGGAAAAGCTGCATGTTTATATTCTGGATAACAGAAGTGCCCCTAAACCTAATACCTGTTGTCATTCTTAGCAGCAACAACTGCAATCAAGCATTTGTGATAACTGAGTCTTTTACATCGCTGTGGAGGAAACATTTTTTCACATCACTGTAAATCTGAAAGTCTCCACATCATACCCATCACAGATATGCAGCTACAAATTTCCTGCCTTAGGCAAAAACCTCTGAATACACCGATCTGAACTAGAGGCCGTTGTCCACTAAACAAATGGACTTCCTCTTGGCTTCTGCTTCAGTATTTAATTAAAGTACTTTGCCAAACAGGTTGTCAGATTTAACGTTATTCCCACCGATTTATAAAACACAGTTACATTACTTCTTGTCTGACATCAGACTTACTATAATAAAGCTACATGTTGTGTAAGTGTTACGACAGAAGGCTTCAACGGCAAGCGAGAATTTAGTTTTTTTAAACAAAGGAAACATTCAGTTCACATTTACAAGTTGACAGCAGATTGTCCTCAGATCAACTTCCATTAAACATAAAACTTCTAAATGATTTCAAAGTCTTTCCTTTGGCTCCTAGAATCCTCCATCACCACAACAACATCACATGTTGTTTTCCCAGCAGCAGCTTGATCAGTCAGGGTCATCGTCCTCTGTGGATCTGAGGCTACCAGGTCCAGATCAGAGTCTGTTACCATGGTGATAGACTCAGAGGCTCACTTCACTCCGTTTCTGGAGCAGAAAAGCCTAAACTCAGGCTTCATTTACCCAGAATCCTCCTCTGGTCTCCTACTCTCATGTTGTAGTACTTTGTGTTGTGTTGTCATGTTGTTGTACTCAGAGGTTGTTGTTTTCTGATTCTATTAAAATATTACAGGAGTGTAAATTAATTTAGGGCTAGGCAGTGACGTTTCTATAAGACCCCGTGACCACTAGGGGGCCCCAAGCTACTGGCTTCCTCCCAAAATATATTATCCATATTCTTACATTTTAGTTGTAATGAATGTATTTATAAATGTAAGGAATAGATTATAATGAAACTCAAATTTAATATAATCATTATTTTTGTGTGAAATAGATTCTAAGTTAATATCAGAGGTCAGGCATCACCTGACGTCTGAACATCAGGACTATAGTGGCGTCCAAAACAACGGGTCCTTCAGGCGCTGAAAAACGTTCAAAGAGAAAAGTTGAAGAAAAAAGTCACTAGATGGAGGTCAGACATCTGGGGAAGAGAGGGGACAGGTTTTGGAACCATCTTAGAACTTTCTGTTCTCTGCATCGCGGCGCCGTTCAGAGAGTTTTAGCTCTGGGTTTGAGACCCGTTTCTCCTGGAGCTGAGCTCAGAGTCAGAGCTGTGGAGGTTACATCGGTTTATCACATTAATCAGCTTTTAGTGTGTCGTGTTTGAGATTTACTGAGATTATGATCAACCTGTGAACGCAGCGCGCTGCCACCAGCATCTGTTTACAGAACGGGAAATCCTCCAAGAGCTGAACCTTCAGCACAGTCATCATCATCATCATCATCATCATCATCACCACCTGTCTAACTGAAGGGGAGAAGCCTCAGTCATCAGGATGAATCAGTGTTTAGTTTTCTGTCGAGAATACAAATAATTAATCTGTAATTTTAGACAAATACTGGAAAACACACACACACCTCATTAGCTTCATTACATAGAAAACCACGTCATTGAATTTCATAACAGGTGGAGGAACATCTGGAGAGGTGGAGGTGTGACAGGAAAGGAGAGGAATGAAGATTAGCAGCAGACAGAATCAATGTGAGAATGAGACGGACCCAGGTGGAGCGGTGAGGTCACAGGGGTCAGAGGTCAAGAAGGTGGAGGATTTTAGGTTCAACAGTCCAGAGGGATGGAGAGAGTGGAACAGAGGTGAAGAAACATGTTCAAGCAGGTTGAAACGAAGGAGAAAAGTGTCAGAGGAGAGTTTCTGGAAGAATGAAAGGAAGGTGTAGAAGACAGTGGTGAGACCAGTGAAGCTGTAGGTCTAGAGACTGTGGCTCCGAGGAGACAGGAGGCAGAACTGGAGGTAGCAGAGATGAAAATACTGAGATTCTCTTTAGAAGACAAAGATGGACAGGATCAGGACTGAGTCCATCAGAGGGACAGACCATGTTAGAGGTTTAGATCAGATCAGAGATGGTTTGGACCTGTAGAGGAGGGACAGTGAATATATCAGAAGGATGCTGAGGAGAGAACTGACAGGCAGGAGACCTAGAGGAAGACTAGAGAGGAGATTGATAGATGCAGGGACAGAGGACATGAAGCCGATGGTGGAGAGTAGGGGATGTAGAGGACAGGGTTAGATGGAGACCTGATCACTGGAGACCCCTGAAGGGAAACGCCCAAAGGTAAGGAGCTAATTTAATTTCTTTTAATGGTTTCTGCCTGGTATTTTCAAAAGTATTTATTTTGTAGGAGCTATCCAGAAGTTTCAGTTTCAAGATTCTTCACCTCCTGATGAACCTGCAGCAACATCTCAGTCAACCTCTGATCAACCAATAGCTGCTCTGTCAGCAGCAGCACTAAAAAGGCTAAACCTAAGTGTTGACCTTCAACCTCAAGAACTGACTAATCACAGCTACAAAAAGTCTTTATTCAGCTCCAATGTCTCCATCCTGTAGGTTTATTCTGGTCACTGTCCAACCTTTGTCCACCCTGCAGGACAGATAAAGATGAGACAAAGACACAAAGTACTTCATATTCAACACTTGGGTCAAGCTCACTCACCTGGATATGGGCAGGTACTGACGTAGAGGATAACTCCATCCTTCCAGTCAGCCAGGGGAAAGGATCTATAAGCGATTGTGACGTTTCTCAGTACAGATGCAAGAACCTGGAAAACATTGTAGAGTTTGTTGCATCATGGACCATTTACTGCAGGAATGGATCCTTTAGTGATTGTTCAGACTTGTGGCTCGAGTTCAACACAATCCACAACAGCAACACCAGGTGGGATCTAAACATTTCTAAACTCACCAGGTTAGTCTCACTGAAGAGGCTCGTTGGCTCAAACTGCATCACCGACTGTTCCCCAAAGTTGTACATTACAATCACCATCTGGACAGAAGCAGGAAATACATTTTAGACGTCCTTTAAGATATAAAGGAGAAGATTAGAGCACTAATATAAACCTACAATCGTCTCATTGGTCACATCCTTCAGCTCCAGCCTGATCCTGCAGTGTGAAGTGGACGTGATGTTGGGCAGAGCCTGATGGATCACTGAGCCAGGATTAGTGTCCTCATACAGAACCTCAGCAGACATCCGGTCACCATGTGGGTCCGTCACTGTAAGGCAGTCTGGATTCAGTCCAGAGCACATGGAGAACACAGAGTTGTTGAAGGACGCCTGTTAAAGAACATCAGGTTAAGTTTTTACTCAAAAACTCATGAAATACAACTTGGTTTAAAGTTAAACATGTAAAGACAGGAGACTCCAAATGAAGCGTCTCTAAATGTTTGAGCAAAGTTCTTACAGTCCTGAAACACCAGGATCCAGTCGTCATCATTTCAGAGTGAATCTAGTGATGTGATCTAGTAATGAAGACCATCTCATGGCTAGTCCACACTCACATCCATATATGTATGCAGAGTTCCACAGAAGTTCATGGGACACAGGGGGTGGTCCACCTCTCCAGAACCAGTAACCATCACAGACTGGGACACACTCAACTGGTCAGCAGCAACTGCAACAAGAACATGAAGAAATGAGATCCTCATGTCTCCATCCATC
>SSNR01000258.1:816932-958268 GCA_006937965.1 Callopanchax toddi | reverse complement strand
CTCAGGTCCACAGACCAGAATCTCCTAACAGTTCCAAGGACCAGATTTAAAAGTCGAGGTGATCGCTCCTTCCAGTCTGTTGCACCGCGACTTTGGAATGACCTTCCTTTAGTTTTACGCTGTATAGACAGTCTGGACTCCTTTAAAAAGCAGCTGAAGACCCAATTATTTAAAACTGCTTTTAAATAACTCTTTTATGTTCTCTTGTTGTTGTTTAATGATTTTGATTTGTAATGATATTTTGTTTGTTTTATTGATTTTATTTGTTTTATCATGTTTGATTCTGTTTTCTGTGAAGCACTTTGTGATTTTTTCTGTGAAAGGTGCTATATAAATAAACTTTACTTACTTACTTACTTACTTACTCTCTTACATTTTTTAACATTTACTGTTGATTACAGATATTCACACACATATACCTGGCTTTTTATCTGAATATAATTTTGATATTTTGGCTTTTTTAAACTGATTTCTTGAGTTTAACAATAGAATTTAGAGCATATTCCACATGAGAGTCAAAGCCAAAACTAGCATATGATACTTAACGATTTAACTTAAAGAGAAGATTTTCTAATGTGTCACACTAACTTTAATTCTGTAATGGTCACCTTTAAACACATTTTTTATGTCCATTAAACTGTAGTTCAATTGGATTTTAGGTCCAAGACCTTCACCTTTAATCGTTAGAGGTAATCGTGACTCACGACCTAAGAACAGATACAGAATCAGGGATACAGTCCACATGGCAAATGTCAAAAGAAGACAAGATCCTTTTGATCTTTGAAAAACGATGTGACAAAAGATCTAACAACACAAACTATAAAACATCTACCACTTAATGTTTAACATTGACTTTATGCACATAGGTTTCAGTTTGATGCTTATACTGTGTTTTAGGTAAAATATTAAATAGTTCTAACAGAAAATATTAACAATCCTTAAACACTTCTGCTTCAGGTACTGTCAACTTTCAATATACTATATTATATATAATAACTTTTTGCAAACTTAGGAACTAGGTCAGAGCACTTCAGAGAGTGAATGTCATATTACTTGATCAGATCCTCACCTGCTTTAGAAAATATGGAAATGAATGTAAATCTCACCTCCGGCTTAAAAGACACACATGGAGGCCACATGCAAATTTGCTAACAGCCTTTCACGACTTCCAGGATGAGATAATTATCTAAAACTAGATGCAGTGAACTCATTGCTCAGACTAAATGGTTGACTAGTCCTTTTTAAACTGCATGGACTTAACCCCGTTCCTTACTAAAAGATGAACAGCAGCCGCGCTGTAATGGAGTGATCACTAAAACCCCATGAGGCGGAGTCCTCTTGTCAGTTCAGCATTTATTCAAATTCATTTGGTCCAATTGTACTCAAATTACTGTGACGGGTTTTCACATTCTGAAGGAGGAGTAAACATGAAAGAAACATGAGAGGAGCTGCTCATGGCTGGCTACCAGACTAAGACTTGTTTAGTCTAAAGAAGCTCTCAGGAGGGAGGGAGAGTCAGCTATTGATTCACAATACAGGAGGGGAAAGCTGTGCACCCAGCTGACTGCAAAGTGGAGACAAACAGGAAAAACAACTTCAGGTTCAGGGCTTTGCCATTGGTTTAGTTTTGGTCAAGAAATGATGGAATGCTGATCCAATTTGAGGCTGATATTCTGAGTCATACAGACACACAATAATAGACTGTTTTATGAAAACAAACAGTAACTTGACAAATAAAAACTAAACTGCTGTTCTTGTCTCTAGGGGACTGAAGTGGTATTGGGATCTTGTGGGACCCATCATAAACCTGGTGGAAGCTGCTGCATGCAAGAGAGAGTGATCAAAGAAAAAAGTTCAGTCACCAGTTTTAGACGGTCTAGCTTTACACACAGAGACAGAGTCAACAAAAGATGAAGGCAGGATTTAAAAAGCAGTCATATAAGATGAGTGAATCTCAGATTTAGACAGTTTTCTCTGCTGCAGCCATGTGTATGGCATTAAATGGAAGGCAGACAAAGTTTTTAAAAATAGGTGAAAAGATGTGCAGGTAGTAATGTCTACCAATTATTAAGATTATTAAGAATTATTAGGAATTAATATGTGTTTAACATTAATTAATCTAATTAAGAAAATAAGTTTAATCACTCAAAAGTAGAAAAGTTAGCAGCACTCACCTGATATGTCACAGTGAATGGTCTGTTAGTAAAGTATCTCCCCCTCCTGGAGTGTTTGGAGACAAGACTTTTATTAACGATACAAAACAGGCATGTAGAACTGGGGTCAGTGGGAAAGGAGCCCTGGGTGTGTGTGGCTGCTACATGTAGATTCCTCATAAAAGTTGTGTTAAAGTTTGTGTTGTGTCTGCTCTACAAAGTGTTTAATCTCCCTTCAACAGTTTTATCTCACATTATAGCAATATTGTCTATGTTTAGTCACTCTGGAGCACTGATGACAGTGCATGAAGTATGGCCAGACACCATATTAAAGGAGAATTCTGGTGTTTTTGGAGTGGAGTCTTGAAAAGTGGTTATGAGTATTTTTCTTGTAGTAGGACAAGTGATCTCATTTTAGAAAATCAAAGAGAAATTTTCTCAGGGGAGTCAAGCTAACAGCTTCTCAAAAGAGTGCCAATTTAGAAATCAATTTCTACCAAATAAAACAAGTCAAACTCAAACATTATTAGCAGGTTGAGCAAATGTTAAATAAACACTTTCCTACCGTCACCTACACGAGAGACAAACTTTAGTCTCATCCAATCAGTTTTGTGTTCCTAAAAGTAAATACTGTATGCACAACTAAATTGCAACATTTTTCCTGTTGCAAATTTTATTCTACTGGAATATTCCCAGATTAACTACAAATTTGAGGAATTGGGATTGAAGGAAGAAATGTTGGTAAAAGAGAGAAAACAACTCCTAATGGACTCAACGGGATATTTTAGCAGCCACAGTGAACAGCATATCTTCATATAAACACAATAAGAAAACTATAAACTGGTTCCTGGAACAAAGTTGAAGCTGAAAAAAACAAGCGCCCTCTTGTGGCTGGTTCCAATATAAGTTTTAAGTCCCATCCCCCTCCATGTAGATGAATGGAACATTGCCTTTGTACCTGGTTCTTATCTTGCTGCTGTATGTTCAGATATTTATTTTTCCTACACATTCATCTGTATTTAGTTATTTGTTGCCTGGGTGAAGAGTCTTGCCCAAGGAACAACTACAAAGTAACCCAGCTGGAGTTGGGATTGAACTGGTGACCCTCCGGTTGTCAGACTATACACTCCGCCCCAGAAGGCACATTAATAGCATAACAACTTGAATGATGTGCAAAAACATTCAATTTAGCATTCAGTGAAACTGCTTTTAAAGTTTAGAGTTTGTATTGTTGCAGATGGTGGAAGTTTGCTCTTGAAATGTTTCTGCTGTTAGTTTGAATTTCTCCCTGATTCTCCAAACTGAGATCACGCTGACTGTTGTCTACTGCAGGTAAAACACTGACTGTTCTTGACATTAAAATAAGTAAAGTTTATATTCACACACAGAGACATTATTATATCTATAAAACAGAAAAAGGAAAACTTGGGGCAAGGTGGAAACAATTAGTTTGTCAGAATAGAGAAGGTGAAATAAAAACACACCATTGGCTCCAAAGTTACCCAGAGAGAGGCAGTCCTGGCTTCTGTGCTCCTGCAGGGATTTGGACAGCAGCGGGAGGTGATGGATCGCTGTGGGGTCGGACTCACATTGAACAGGTCCCTCCTCCTCCCCCTGCTGGAGCGGTGAGCTCTCCCTGGAGAGGGAACAGCAGAGAGAGAAGGTGAAAAGAAAAACAAAGTGTGAATGAGGAAGGTCAAAGAGGAAAAAGGCTGAGGAGGAGGAGAGGAAAGAGGTGTTAACAGAAAAATGTGATTGACACCTGAGTCATTTCTGGCAACAAATGCTCTGCTTAAAAAAAGAAAACTCAAAAGCCAGAGTCCCATCTGAAATATGCTTAGATAAACTTGAACGCAGACATCCAGACGTCTGTAATGACGTCTGGATGTCTGAGTGAGTCCAGGTCTCTTCTCGCTGGCTGGGTCAAAGTGTCCAACGATAATCAAGAGGAAAATCGCTTTTGTTGGTGAGACACAGTCTGAGTGTTGGTCAGACTGATAAAAGTCTCCCTCAGCGCTACAGACTCTAAATGGACGACTAGTTCCTCACAAGTCCCAAACAAGCTGATATACATCTTCACCTGAGCAGAAGACAAGAAGTGCAACAATTAGTATCAATTTAGAAACTAAAACTAAATAAGCCAAAAATATAACGAAATCTGATCACGTCAAACACCCTGTGTAGCACCCAAGGCCTGTTGGACAAATCTGGCCATTTTACATTTTTGCTGGCCCACATGATAATGGTTTAACTATTCCAGAGCTGGCCTAATGGGATACAGTACACCCATCACTAAAACTACAAATCCCAGACTGCACTGGGATAGCATTATCATTCCAGTCAAGTTGTTTGTGTCTAAGCTGTTGTTAAAGGTAGAGTTACTGACCATATAATCCGTGTGTCATTTGCAAACATACCAGCTCTATGTTGCTGTTTGTAAAAGGAAGTAATGAGAACACCTGATTGGTTGGAAATATTATATCATTAGGTTCTAAATGAGGGGTCCAGTGGTACAATCGGTAAGAAGACTGCACCAGCACACACCCTGCTTTTAAACCCTATTACTGTATTGTAAACCTTGTGTTTAACTGGTTGCATGCAGCATGACATTGACATTGCTTTGACTGATATCAAGCACAGCACTGCACAACAAAAGCCTTCCACATATTCCACTCATGCACAGATTTTCTGGAAAAACTTTCAAGCAAAACTGCTCACATTTTTACACTTCTCAAACTTTTGTTTTGAATAAATGTAATTAAATGTTACTGACTGCAGGTAGCTACGATGATCTAAAACAGAACTGTATGCTCTATGTGTAATTCCCTGAAGCTCAATAATTACATATGTCTATGTCATATGTCTATATTAGTGGCAATAATAAGTGTGCATCATCACAATCCTCTCATTTAAACACTGAGAGTAAGAAGCAAAAAAAGGATGCAAAACTATGTTTTGTATAAAGCCACCAAGAATAAAGTTCCATGTAAATTTAGAGTTTGTTTACATTCAAATGAGAGGTAATGGAGTTCAAACCTGCAGAAATCTTCTTCTTGTCCTTAGATGGCTTATATTTGATTAACTGATGTTATAGAACAAAATGATATTGTTACTGTGGCTGAAGTTTATTAACTTTAAAAGGAGTTATTCAAACTTTTACAAGAGATGTACTATTAATAAAATTAAACCCTGCTCTCAGCTGAAGATGAAGCGGCTCAATCAACTGTGAGAGCAATCTATCGCTTCTTGAAGCAGTAAAGAAATAATTGCAATAACCTTTAATGATCTTGAGTTATTTGTTTTATTTGTTCAGCCTGTATGAGCGTGTCTCTCTGGTGGGTAACATCAGATAAATGGAATCAAGCAACACCTTGAGTCTTAAAAAGATGCCCTACAAATAAATAAATAAATACATAAACCTGAGGAAAAATGATTAAACTCAGGAATTTCTGCATTTCAGCTATTTCAAAGGAAGAGCTGCGATAACAGCTGCTGAACAGTCAAACAAAACCCAACACCTTTCTTTCCTGAAGCAAAAGAGTTGTATTTTCAGAAAATGGGCCGTCCTATAAAACCTGCTTATTGAAGAGCAGACAGGAAAACATTTAATCCATTTCTGCCTGCCTGGGCTTTAAGACGAATGAGAAGAGAAGTGATTAACGGGATACCTCCTCTCTGACCAGAGAAGGACCAGAGCCTCACAACTACAGAAATTCTCTCAGTGTGACTTATTTGGCTTTAAAATGCATCATCAACAAATGCACCACAGTTTTGATGGGACAAAAATCTAAACCTGACTTTGACAAACGCATGGTTTGTGAAATCTATGCAACAACTATGCCTGCCTTACAGTAAATACGCATATTAGAATTCAAGGCCTGCTCGAGCTAGCTTCCAACGGGCCAATTATCACAGGGAGTCCCATCACATACCTGGAGGCAGAGAGAAGGAATATAAAAATGCTTGGTTTAGTGCCATGGGAAGGCCAGTTTATTTCTTTTACACTGCTTAAATTTCTATGAAATTGTGAGATATCATCAAACAGAGGAGAGTCAAGGAAAGAAAACATATGAGACGGAGGATGAGTGATGGAAGGAAATGAGAGGAAGAGAAAGACGAATTGCCGAACACAGAAAGAAAAGCAATTATCTCCCAGAACTGTGATGCTATGACAGCAGCTGACAGGAAAGGAGAGCTGCAGCTTATTGCTCAGCTTTCATCACGGTTGTCCACCACCCATCTCCCCCCGTTGGCTTTCTTTCCTCATAATTTCTGTGAAAACAGCAACAGAACTTCTCAAATCCCTCAGCTACCTTTGATTACCACTCAAACAGCAGATCCTGCAGGATGTTTGTGTTAAAGGGTGAACATGTGCTTGATTTTGAGCGTGTGTGCTTGTTTATGTGCAGCTACGTGCTTGTGTTTGCACGTGCTGTTTTTCTAAAAAGACTGCTGTGTTTTAGTCCCTTCAGAGCTGTAGCCTCGTCAAAGCAGATGCCTCAGTGCTCCTTACGAGCTGTCTATCTTCTGCTTTAAATCAGCAGCAGTGACAGAGGAGGGGGGGGGGAGTGATGGTGGGTGGTGGCTGTTTATTGGAGCAGCAGAGTCTTGTACTTTTAAAACACACCATAATGGAAAACAAGTGAGCTGTGCAGGATAGCGTCTCTCAAATCTGCACTTGTTTTGAACTGACAGCAGAAAAAAGCATGTTCCAGCTTTATGCCTGTAATGTATGGAAATTGAAACATTAACATACACAGACTTTATCAAATAGCCTTATGCTGAAGACTTCATGCTTTCTAATTAGAAAGATGCTTTTGGATGCATTCTGACCTGAAACATACATGAGACTGAGTGGGACAGGAAAAAAGGAATATAAATATTATTAAAAAGCTCCACAAAAATCAGATTCATGGTCACCACTGCTTCAGTCAGAGAATCTTCCTGTTGTTTCTGTGATTACAAAAAACACATCATTACTTTTATCTGCTCTGCAGGATAAACACACTCATTATGTTGTTTTAAAACCTCCATCTGTGTGCCTCAGATTTACACACACACACACACACACACACACACACACACACACACACGCACACACGCACGCACAAACACATCAGAGTATGGGCATGTTAGTAAAGGTTTTCCTAATTTCTTTAGTTGTATTACTGAAACTGAACTCAGATAAAAGCTCATCTATTTACTGTATCTGACCTTGACTTTCCAAAGAAAAAAAAGCAATATGATTGGAATTTAAAATACATGAGAATTTTTATTCTCAGGAGCGCACGCGGCCACAGGAAGTGCAGATTAAAACAAGCTGCTCTGATTGCGATCCAGACCCAGGGCAGGTGCCGTTGGCGGATCAGCAGGGACTTCTGTCCAGGCGGAGGGGCGTGTCTGTGTATATCTTAGGGCGAGGGGCTCGAGCAGGTCAATCCAGACACGCCTCCTTCCCCTGGACACTGGTCCGCACACAGCAGCACCTCGGTCCGCTGGGCTGCACGTAATATTGGTGGTGATGCAGCGCTATTTCTGAACGTTTGGATGGAGTTATTGTGGGGACAATTCAGTGATCGCTGGGTATTGAGGACATGTCACCTCCATCCTAATCTAACCATGCACTGATGAGTTACACAGACATGCGCATTATTGATTCACTGCTGTATTGCAGCATAAACATGAGTTCATGCACTGGGTGACTGACCATGTAGGTTGTGTACATTAACTAAAAAACTAATCAACCACAGTAGAAATCAGACTCTCACCTTCGTGTGCAAATCTCAAAATCAGCCTTGCTGTGCCCGCCGTTGCGATCAAGGTGAGTTTTTGTTGTAGAGGCCTTCACAGGACAGGAAGGTAAATAAACCTCATCTCGAAAGTCCAGCAGGGCACGTGGTCCGATGGCACGAATTGGGATCTCTAAATATTCTTTCTGTGTCACACAAAACAGTGTGCTGTAATAGTCCTGAAAGCAAAGAAATGTTGTAAATACCAGTGTTTAAAAGGTATAACTGCAAAACAAACAAACAACCTGCTCTGAAGGTTTAACCTCAGCAAAAAGAGTTGAACACAAACAGAAATCTTTGTATTTCATTCCTAAAATAAAACTGTCAAACCCAAACTATCATCGTGCTCTCTGATTGAAGGTATTGTGAACTACTGTGATGAGTAAATACCTTGTGTTCCTGTGGGGTGAAGATAACTGTAAAAGTAGCAGACAGTCCTGGTGCTACCTTCCATTTTCTGGTCCCACCAACTGCACTCAAAAAACAGATTCAGGTCGTTCTTTCAAAGAACATATTTACATTTTGTCAGTTGTACATAAATAAAATTAATAAACATCAAATTAATTCGATTTTCTTTGTATGGACTAAAAATTATTCTAAACCATCAGAGGCTGATTCTGAACACAAAATAAATGAGTTTGTTTGGGCACTGGGGGGAGGAGGAGCACACTTTTGCACATTCACATTTGTACACAAAGAAAAAAAATTCAGTTAAGCTGAAACATTTTTTTTTATTTCACTCCATGTAAATGTAGCACTTTAGCTTACAATAATTATTATTTGTCTGGTGAACCTAAAATATTTTCTTTCAAAATGGGATTTGTTACAATAACACAAAACTATTGAGTTGCACAACGGTCCACCCTCTTTGAACATTTTGCACTCTCACGACCTCCAAAGTCCTTATCCAATGTCTGTATCACACAGAAGACAACAGATACAGACATCGGATAAGAGAGGCCATCAAAATAAGGAAGCAGGCCAGGTGGTCTATGAACCAGGACGAGGGGGCTTATGTCTCACTCTCACACCTGGGACTCTCATGGGCGTGGCCATCCCTGCAGATATGACAGGTCTGGGTTGGTCACGCCCATCAGGAAGAACAGCTGATAATGACATGTCACACCTACATCTGTGACACTTCTGATGAAAACCGCAGATGCGAGTCAAAACATGTCAAGAAGGTAGTTGAACTAAAAATCATCCATTCAATTCAATGACAATTTAGCTTAACTCAATTACATTGTATTGAGTTGAACCAACTAAAAATGTTCACATCTTGTTAATGTGATTTTTTTCCTTTTAAAGGTATTAAAGAAATTGTGTTTGACTGACTCAATATATTTACATTGTCATGATGTATATAGATTTGATTGAACCAACATATTTGTATTATGTGGAAAACCTGCCATCAATCAAATTGAGTTCATCCAATGAAAAAAATTTTTGAGTGTGGAACAGCTCTGAATCCAGATGTTCAACCTTCACATGCTGTGCAACCTAAAGACACCATAAAATTACAAACAGGATATAAACATTAAGCCTAAAACAATATCATATATTCATTCCCATTTTTATATCTCTCTCCCAGTGGCCCATGATCTTTCCCAGCCCCTCTCGTTCTCTAATCAAACACAATAACAACAAAAGCTGTTAAAATGGTTTTCTGCTTGCAAAGGCCAGGTTACTGTGAACGTGTTTCGTTTATTTTGAAATATGTTTCGACTAAAAGATCAGCTGAGTTGGCACGTTGTTTCAGAACATAATTATATATAATATCTAGCTTTTTAGTTGTGTACCTTGTTGAGAAGAAGCAGTGACAACTTGTAGGTCTGTGAGGGAATGAAGTTCTGATGGGGCTGAGAAGTCGTTGTGTCAGAGGGCTCCTAAAAACTCACAACATGTAAAGAGCATGAACATTTAATGTTATTTGTTATCATCTTAATGCATATGGAATTTTGTGTGCTATATGCATTTATTACTCTGCTTTAGAAGCAACAATATGGGCCATGGTAAAAGGTTTCACACTACAACATTTATCATAGTGAAGTTAAAATTATTTATATTCAATGCTAAAAAATTAATAGTATGAATGAAAGTATGGTGCAAAAAATGTATTGATAGTAAATGGCGCTGAAGCCCAGCAGAGTGTGACAGAACCATAATAAAAACAACTGTCTGAGTGTTTTGGTCTGTCCATGATGCAGCTTGTTAAATATTCATGAGCCTTTTGAAACTTTGATTTATAAGCAGATTAGAAAAAACTAATAAAAACTGGGATAACTGCTGTTTAAGAGCTGCTTTTCAGTGAATGTTGTCATCTTTAACAGAGCTAACAAAGCTGTTTCTGCTTTTCATAATCTCTAAAATAAGGAGGCCTTTTAAAAAGGGAATATCTTAGATTTGTTTTCACCTATTTATGGGAAAAATACATCTTCCTAAAGTTCTAATAAATTACTTGTTTATATTTAACTGCATTGCTGCCCAAAATATTGAAATGTAGAACTATGAGTGTCCACAAAGTAAAAGAACCAAATGACAGCTGACAGCTTGTAAATATTAAAAGTGTATTTTGTAGAACATGTCTGTATGACTCACCTGCATTTTACTCTCATGAAGACGAAGGTCAGTAACTGTTTGTCTACAGACAGTCGTTTCTCTCAACCAGCTTTGACTCTTAGCACCATAAGTGTCAGTTATAAAGCTCTATAAGGAGTGATAACATTAGCTGACATTTACCTTCAGATGTGTTGTAGTGCCTGTGTTGAGCCACTCCCTGGTGTTAGGCAGACGATCCATGGTGGACTGCAGCATCGCCTGAGCAAAAACTGATGGAGTCACCTGGAACCGCACAGAGATAGTGGCTGTTATCCAGTATGCACCGACTTTAAATCAGTAATATGCCACTGACAGTCAGGTGTTTTGCTCATTGGAGTAAACTGAAAATAGTGTGGAAATTTACATTTTAGTGGGTAAACAATAGTAAAAAACCATAAAAGAAAGACATGATGTAAAAAATAATCAAATGAACTGTAAAAACAATAATTTAATGTGGACCTCATTCTGATTTGAAAGAACTCTCTCTGTAAGTGCAGCAGGATAGAGAACTGTCGCGCCCTGCCAGAGACTGGCTTGTACTTCAAACTTCCTGTTTTATTTTGGTGTCGCTTTCTCTTGTTTCAGTTCTGGTTCCTGTTCTTCATTACACTGATTCCTGTTGTGTGTGTATTTATCCGGTCTCTGGTCTCTTTCAGTCGCCAGTTTGTGATTCTTCATCTTGTTCCAGCCTTAGTTCCGAGCTCTTGATCTCTGTGTTTTGGACCTAGTTCTGTGCCTTGGATTATTCTCTCGCCTCTGGATTTGGACTTTTTAGCTGGTTGCAGCTCTGACCTTTAATAAAGTTTTTTTGTGTTTCACTCCTGAACCCTGCATTTGAGTCTGCTCCTCCATACACGCCTGACAGGAACAGGAGTAAAAATGCTGAGCTGAGGTGACTATAAGTAAACACTGCAGTCAGGTATTGATTTTTGTTCCCTATAAGAAGCCATGGTAATTATTAGGGCAATCGGTCATTTGAAGAAGGTTCTTTAAAAGCATTGGACAAAATCCAAAATGCGAGTCACAGGAAACTGAGGTCCTGTTAACTCACGAGGAAAGCCCAGGTCAGATGTCTGAACAATAGTCATTCTCTGTAATATTTCACAGTAAAATTCCAAAAGCAATGACAAAATTTAAACATAAAAGTGTAATGCTTTACCCGTTCAGGCCTGGCCTTCTTTAAAAGTTTATTTTTACAAGACAGAAGAGTCTTCTTCTGAAACTTAGAGGATTTCATTCTGAAGGTATTGTTTGTGGCAGATTCCTCTGCAATAAAAAGGAAGAAAACAAGTCTTAAAAAATGTGTTAAAGTAATCATTCTATATTTGACTTAAAGAAATAGACAATTGACAACTTATAGCTATGCAATAATAATTCCTATGTACACATCTCAGATACGATCAGGGTTAATTCAGCTGACTGAGGAAGAAACTAAAATGGGCTGTTTTTAATAAAACGAATCTGGATTCTGTTGTTTAAGGAAATATTATTTACCAGATACAGACGTCCTCTCAGTGACAATTAAGGGCAGAGGAAAGGTCAAAGGTCAGAGGTAATGAGCCTCACAGCATCAAGAAAAAGCTGTTCCTCAGTTGTTTGGTTGTGTTGATGCTGCATGCTCAATCTTCTGCCTGAAGGAAGGAGGGTGAATGGGCTGGCTGGGTGGGGTCTGTCATTAAGCTCTTTCTGAATCTGCTGGTGTAAATGTCCTCTAGACAACGGAGGCTGCTGGTTATTTCTGAGCTGATTTATGCTGATTGTGACATGGTGCATGCAAGGTCAGAGGTCATGTGTAGGCCCAAGTGTCACCTTAAAGATGACTGAATGGATGTTATGATCAGATCAGAGCAGTTAAAGCTGATCTCCAGTCAGTGGGCAGAAGGCGGTGAACTGCTTGCACATTTATAAGAAATGTAAGAAATAATTACAATGGTTATGTTTTTGTAACTGGATGTGAACCTGGGAGGGCAGATATTTCCAGTTTATTCAATACACTCACAAATAATCCCTCTTAGCTGGCTTTTCATGACATTTTTGAACTGACAAGGAATTTTATTCCTTTTAATAGGCCCCACTAATCACCGCTGAAAGCATGAGAATTAGTTTTCTCAGATTCAACAGACCTTGGACGCTCAACAACTTGTGTGACTGAATGAAATGATTTACATTTAGTTTGAAAGACTAAATCAGAGTGGGATTTTTTTTGACTAGCAGCAAAATAAGCCGCTATGGGACATCGTTTAATGTAAGTGATCCTGACGTCTGAGAAAAACATAATCGAGTCCTCACAGCATTGATTTGAGAAATTATTTTCATAAAACTGTTTACTACAAAGCTGTTATAGATGAAGGGAACATAGTGTTTGACCAATATTTTGTGCTGCAGCTTTATAGAGAGATACTTAAAGAAATAATTGAATCTTGTGCCAGCACCACATTTCTTTAGTTTTATGACTTCATTGTGTCATTTTTCTGCTTTCTCACTTCGTCACAATCAGTCTTTTCTCCTAACACATGACTCAGCTCTTTGAATTGTTGTGGGCTACAGAAAAACAGGGGGAGGGGGGGGGGGGTAACTGTGCAGCATGTTCTATGGGAACGCATCATACAAGGTTTTCTGGATTTCTGGTATTTAACTAAAACAACTCAGTGAGTTTTAATGCTTATTAGAATATTAAAACTCTTACAGTTTTCTTATGATTTTCTTCTGTTTTTGCTTATTAGTCACACTTAAAAGTTTCAGACCAGCAAAAACATTTTGTATCAGACAAAATAAATACAAAATGCAATAATCAAATGATGATTTCATTTATTAGTCCTTAAATACCTGACACATGAAATGATAATCAGAAAGGTCAGATTTTTTAAGTTTAAAACATTTGTTGGTGAATGCTAATAGAACAATTGCTTACTTTTATATAACATTTATTGCGTAATTAATGCAACAACAACAATACTACAGTTGTAATCGCCAACTCCAGTACTTAAATCATCCACCAGAGGGCAGAGAACCTGTATAAAATTCAAACCAGGTTTTTGAGGAAAATACAAATCTTGTTAAAAGGTAGAGCTCTTAGAAATTCAGAAATACATGTTTAAGATAGGATGCAATCGGTGTTAAAACTTTTTTTTTAAAGCTGTCCAAACTAACCTGGTCCTATGTGAAAGAGTAATTCCCTCTTTGTTAAATTAATTGTGATTAACCACATTTTATGGAAAGCTGAGTTCAGTCCCACAGCCAGACCTGATAACTGTCAGACCTGTAGAGTTAGAAATTCACTTCAATAGAACCTGTCTGACAACATGAAGTAGACTAAAAGATCTCAAATAGAAACACATAATGCCCTGTGCTGAAGAAATGCTTCAAAACAAAAGAACCCAGAACAGCTTTAAGGCACTGCAGCCATCACTTGGTTAAAGTTCAGGTCAGAGGTCATGATTTTACAATAAGAAGGAGACGGAATTTAAAATGTTTTCTATGAGAGTTCCAAGGCAGGTCCAACACAAAGGCTCATCTCACATTAGCTGATGCTCCCAAAGACTTCTGGGAAAATATTCTGTCAGCTGACGAGACAAAAGCTGAACTTTCTGGAAGGTGTGTGTCCCGTTTATCTGGAGTCAAACTAACTCTGGATTTCATAAAAACATCATCATACGGTGGTGGTAGTGTGGTGGTCTGCATCCTGTTCAGGACCTGGACCCCTTCCTGTAACTGATGGAACCATGAATTCTATCCTGGAGGAGAGTGTCTGACCTTTGACCTTAAACAGACCCTTCATGTTGGAAAACACTCCAATATGACTGAATTAAACAAATCTGTAAAGAAGTGTTACATAATTTTATTATTAAATAGATAACACAATCTATTTCTCAATCAAGTTTTATTCCTATTGCAATAGGAGAGAACTGCAGCCTTTACAGAAGATACTGCAAAAGTTCTAATTAACAACAGAGCAGTTCTGTCATTCGTCTCCCCCTCCCTCCCATCGTAAATTGTCTATCCTTTGTAATTGTTGTATGTTGTTTATTGCTGTGGTATCTTTGCCCTCTATTATGTTGGTTTGCATGTTCTCTCTCTTTCTGTGGGTCTAGATTCCTTGTACCTCTTGTACTCTTTTTTTCTCTGTTAACTTTCTCCCTCACCTTTCTTTCTTTATCCTTTCTTTTTAATTTCCCTCTCATTGTCTGCTGGAATTCAAATTAAACCAAAAAATAATTCTAGTAAAGATTTATTTCTATAAATCAGGTGGAGCATTATAGCAGCAGCTTAACGCCCCACCCATGACAGTAAGGCTTGTTTTTGGCATTCAGACATCACTTCTGATTGCTATAGCCAACTGCTGGACAGGACACGGGAAAAAGGCCTGTCCAAACAGGAAACACAGTCAAAGTTCATGTGACCTGTGAAACTGAACATTCTAACTCACAGCAGCTGCAAATATGGAGTCAGACAGCAAAGCATCTTTTGCAAAAGCACTGTTGTGATACATGTAATCACACCTGAGTAAAGGTCAACAGTCAAGGGGGAAATAGAATTTTCATTGAAGAAAAATCAAACAACTTATGAGTAAAATATCAAATTTCCATGACAGAATAGTGGGTAAAATTCTCCACAGCAACATGAGACTCATTATTAGTAATCAGTGATTACTACTACTACTAATAATTACTAATCACGAACACTGGAGCTAATCTGGTGTTACAACCTGTTAATAAGTTATAAGGGCCTATAATGTTTTCACAAACAATTCAATCATCATTAGAAAACTGCATCTTATTTACTCAGTGTATCATAATGAATTTAATTCGCTGATCTGAAGTATTTAAGTGTGTTGAGTCAGCAAAAACAGGGGGGAAATCAGTACTTTTCCACAGCACTGTATGAAGAGTTAATTCCCTCATCCTTTCACCGTCTTTTGAAGCTGTGAAATCCTCCAGCCAGTGAACGGGTCAGTGAGTTGTTCAGCCTGCTAGAAAATTGGATTTAACATTCTTCAAAGGGACCGGCGGTCTGCTCAGGCCCCGCCTCTGTCATATGTTCAGCAACGTCAGCGCGTAGCATGACCTCCGCCGCTCCGTCCGCAGCAGCGCCGTTTCCATCTCCAGCCGTTCAGCCACTGAACTCCGGTGTGACACCAACAGGAACAGATCTCCGTCGGAAATGGAAAACAGGTCTTCCTCCTCCTCATCCTCCAGCCAGTGCAGGTGAGACGGAAACCACCGGATGTTGAGGCGAAGCGACGAGCCTCGTATTTTCCAGCATGTTGAAGATTATTAGGTTAACAAGCGGCGCGTGAAAAGTACATTTATTGTCGTCTATAGCACAGAGAACTGTTAATAGAAGCAGGCAGAGATGACATGACGCTTTATTATGAGGATTACAGCAGCCAATAGGAGCCGTCCTTCTCCCTCTGACGTAAGCTCGTCGTGTTACAGGTGGTTTAGCTCACAGGATGAATGTAACCAGTTAATCCTGTTCGGCCCCTCATCGAAACACCTGTTCTGTTTACCTGGGCTCTGCTGCAGCTCAGGGGGCCGGCTCTGGCTGTGTGTTTCTGCCTCAGAGCGTCGGGAACCAGAAACAGTCTGAACTGGTTCAGGACCAGCTCAGTCCGTCCACCAGAGTAAAACCCGGTGGTATCCACAGGGCCTGGAGGCTGCAGGGGGCGGGACCTGCAGCACCACGGACAGCTCCGCCCGACACCCCGCGCGAGCTCACTTCCTGTTTTCATAAGGCGATTCAGAAATGACGTCAAATAAGAAAATAAAAAAAGAAACAGGCTTTCAAGGAGCAAATGGACCCGATCAATGGAATAAATTAGCAAAAAATATACACTATCAGTTAGAAATAACTTGAAATTGTCGTTTTTAAATGCTCTTTTAATGACTGATGGTTTTTATTATTATAAGTAGCCATCATCTCATATTTATTCTCGTACAATTAGTGTTATCAAAACCCAACATGCTGGTTTGAACGTCAGAAGTATCTAAACCCTTAAGGACCCCTGGACACTGAAGCTCACAAATCCCATTGTTGTCTATGACAGTCACCTTCAAATCTGTCCAAGATCAAATAACCCTTCTGATCATATCCACTTAAATATATTTTAAAGCTATTTATATCACTAATAATTTCCATTAAACCCTAAAATGAGCTCACTGAAATGCATTTTAAATTTCAACCATATTGTGGACTACTAAAGGAACATTTTCATTTTTTTGTTGACCCCTACCCATTCCTCTACTCTCAACTCTGGACTACCCCATCTTTCTAGGTCTGGTTACTAAAGACTGCTACCTTCATGTTTTTTGTGACATTGTTGTATTTGATCATCCCAACAGTTCTGTTCCTGATCCACATTTTTTGATCTTATCACTGTCTGCTATGGTGGAAATTAAATCTTTTAAGTTGTTTGACCTTCATGAATGGAAATTCTATTTCCCCACCCCTTTATTCAGGTGTGATTACATGTATCACAATAGTGCTTCTGCAAAAGATGTTTTGCTGTCTGATTCCATATTTGGGTATAGCAGCTGCTGTGAGTTAGTATGTTTCGCTTTCACAGGTCACATCGACTCTGACTGCATTTCCTGATTTCACAGGCCTTTGTAAAAATAGAGATGTGCAGGTGCGGAGATTTGGTTTTACTGGTTCGGTTTCACTGTGCTCTCATGAGGTGAAATAAAGGATAGTCGATTTACAGATAGGGAGAGGAAGATAACATTATGCAGCGCATTATGCACAAGTATCACTGCAGGATTCATAAGTCTCAGTGATCACAATTAATGCATCAATAAGTGCAGTTGCTATATAATCTGAAGACGTCTGAACATAATGTGATATTATTCTAAAATGCGACATATTTTTATTCAGAATTTTAATTTTTATTCTGTTCAGAGACGGGACGGGGTGACGGCTGGTTCTGTGTGTGTGAGGGTCTACAAGTCTAAAATTGTGTCTTAAATTCACCATTTTTCCATCTCACCAGCTGAGCTGCAATGTGCTTATGCAATGTTCAAAGTTTCTGTAAAGTTACGCACATTTTTCCATTATGTTTTCTTTTATAAATCCCAAAGTTTGCGTAAAAAGTGACTTACGCAACTTTCAAGCCCGTTTTTGCGTAAGCAAGTTTTATAAATGAGCACCCTCACCCTCTCCTTACCAGGACCATGCCTTGAGATCCTGTTCATGAAACACAAACAAAATCAGAGACTAACAGTATAGAGCCTGTTTCTACTATTATCTCTTTCTTAATATAAAAAAATTGCATTTAAACTAAGTGTAAATTTGACAGCTGCACACATAAAGTTCTGCAAATGCAGAAGTCATCACAATGCAGCAGAAATAACATAAGCATTTGAACTTTACACACATATAGCCTCATGCATTTCTCTGGAATTATATGTTCACAAACTGTCAGTTGTCAAACATCTTTACAAAGGTTTGTTCTATTTTGACTAATGTTACACATTGCTGCTGATGGTTTATGGGTTTATAAATCACTGATTTTACAAAGATGATCACCTAAATCAGCTGATCCTCTGTCATTTATTTACAACAATTTGGCACTGATTCAGCAGAAGTTGAACATTTGTGACACTTATTGTTAACTCTTCAACTGCAGAAATGCAACACTGTGAGAAAGTTTTGACCCCCTTGCCGATTTCTTCAGTTTTTTTGCTTATTGGCAACACATTTCATAGGTTAAGGGAACAAATCTATTCATCCAACCTGGCCCATGTCTCCCTATTTAACTTCTGGTTGTTACACTTCAGCATCAAGTGTTTGTGATAACTATGAGTCTGTCACGTCACTGTGGAGGAATTTTGTCCCACTTTTCTTTATAGAATTGTTTTAATTCAGGCACATTGGAGGGTTCCCCAGCATGAGCGGTCTGTTCGTGAGAAATTTTAGCCTACCTCATGCTGTCAGACAGGTTCTGTTGAAGTGATTTCTTAACTCTGCAGGTAGTAGTGGTCAGGCCTGGCTGGTGGAACTGAACTGTTTTCTACATAATGTGGTTAATCACATTTAATTCATGATTTACCAAAGGGGGCAATTACTTTTCCACATAGGACCAGGTTGGTTTGGATAGACCTTTTCCTTTAAATAATATTTTAAAAACTGCATTTTGTATTTACTCTGGTTATTTTGTTGATTTGAAACACTTTGCTAAATGTGGCAAAACCTGAAGAAATCTGCAAGGGGGCAAATTATTTTTTCACTGCTCTGTACATCACAGCTGTTCTGAAAAATGAGAGACTTTTCTGTAAGCTACATTAAAAATATAACTTCTTCCTCTCTGATAAAAATGTAAAAACTTCTTTTTGCAAGGAGAGTTCACTTTCTTGCTTAAGTCATACCATTACCCTGACAAAACACCAACACCTGATCTTTTTTCACATTTGTTGTGACTTAGAAATAAAAAAAGAGAGCAAGAGTGAAACATGGAACAGCGGAGGACCCAGGGCGACTCAGATGCAGCAGTCATCCTGGATGACAGCTCTAAAATGGGCTCCGAGTCATCGGCTCTCTTCCTGCTGCAGATTGGTCCAGTAAACACCGCAGCCTGATGTGTTACTTCATCTTAGTAACAAAGCTTCAGGCGCTGAGGGAACATTAACAAGGTGATAGCTTTACAGGCAGATTTATGACCAAAATTACAGACTGCTTCAGACTCTGTTTCATCCCTTGAGGCAAGTTATATCAAATCAACATCTGTGGATAATAATTTGGCTGACACACTCAAGCATCAAAAAGAAAAGAAATGAACTATAATGCATGATACAGACAATTATTAAAAAATTAAATTATATTTCTGAGATAAGGAGCAAAAATCCATTAGCTGCATTTTTGTATCTTCAAAAAAATGACATCCTGCAATTTAATTAGCCAAATAATGATTTTAAATCTATTTTGCACTTTTCCCTTCTTTCCAGTGATGTTTATTGTGAACAGCATTCAGCAGAGCACCATGAGGTACATCATAACATCCAAACATTTTGCCTCTCTAATGCTCATACACCTGCTACCAGGCCACTTTGGGCCAAAGGTTGATGATCGATTTTGTAATTGTATGTCTTGGATACTCAGGTGAAGAAATGGACATGCTGTAGCTGTGAACTGATCACACCTGGTGGTGGGTTATATCCGATGGGAGGGTAGAATGGACCTTGTAAACCCAAACGAGTCGAGGGTGAACTGGGAGTGTTTTTCAGAATCCTCTGTCCGTGGGATTTTCCATTCACACCTTTGGGAGAGTTTTTAACATGAGATATGAAATCAGAATGGGCCATGTTCAGAGCCTCTGTTCTTACTGGAACTGTGACCAGAAGGCCATTGGTACCTGGTGGAAGCCGAGAACCCTAATGGACACTAGAGGTGTTGGAAGCTGTTAAGCTGAAAGAGGTCTTTGGGGCTTTACTGAAGCAGCTGACAGCTACCATATGGCCAGGAGGACTGCAGCTTCAGTGGTTGCAGAAGCAAAAACTTGGTGTGGGATGAATTCAGAGAGGCCAGGGAGAAGGACTTTCAGCCGGCTGCAAGACAATTCTGACAGACTGTTTGAAGACTCGTGAAAGGGAAGTACGGCTCGTCTCAGCAGGCTGTTCATGGTTTGGGTGAAGGACTGCTGACTCGTACTGAAGGTATTGTTATGTGGTGGAAGAACATTTGGAATATATCCTAAATCCAGTCACAATGTCTCCCACTAAGGAGATAGTCTGAGAACTTGGGAGTTGAGTTTGTCACACTGGTGGAGGTCATCGAGGTATAAAGCTGCCCAGTGGCAGGGGGACAGTGGTGGCTGGAATCCTTCCCAAGGCCCTGAGTGTTCTGGAGTTGTCATGGTTGATATGGCTCTTCAGTGTTGCCACGGCGACCCTCAGTGTCGGATGAAAAGGTTGAGGAACAATTACAATATTATTTAAAAGGAATTAAATAATGCTGCTGAAATGTAATTCATATTTTTTTAATTAATAAGTGACTGTCAGTCCAAATGACGGAAAACAAAAAAATCTAGCGCAACCTCTGTTTGTTACATATATTGAGAAATAAATATATTTAATATAAAAAGTGATTTAATTAATTATTAAACACTCAAAAGTATCAAAAATTGGTACTGTTAATGATTAGGTACCAGGAATTGGTTCAAATGTGAAAGGTACCATCCCTAGGGGGACTGGGGGGGTGTCAACACGGCTGGGACATAGAAGGGGCGCAGCAAAAGAAGTTTGGGAACCGCTGATCTAGTCTGTCATGTTAAAGAGGAAATTGAGTCAACAGGCAAAGCTTACAGTTTATCAGGCTGTCTACATTCCAAACAACACCTATGGCCAATTGGCCATGAGGTGTGGATCCTCACTGAGGTAATGAGATCCTGGATACAAGAGGCTGAGATGAGCTCCTCTATGGAGTGGCTGAACTGCTGCTTCTCAACATCAAAATGAGTCAGCTGAGGTGGTTCAGGCATCTGATAGGGTGTCTCTGGAGGTTTTCCAGACACATCCTGATGGGATGAGACCCAGGAAGGATCATGTCTCCTCTCTGGCCTGGGAGCACCTTGGGCCTAGTGAACTAGACTGTCAGTTCTGCTCTACAGACTTTGGTCTAGACACGCCCATTGGAACCTCAGCAGCCCACTGATTGGTCCAGTCAGTCTTGTACCCGGCGAATCACAATGCTCTAAAGGTTTGGTGGGCGGGATTAGCCGATGACGGCAGAGCTCCGACTCTGAATTTAAACAACATGGCGGCAGGTCAGGAACCGTGTTCGTTTGAAACGTCTTTATCATCAACTTTGGACGATTTAGATTTGGGCTTTTCTTTAAGACGTGAACAGATAGAGGCACTTAAGACTTTTATTTTGAAAGAGGATGTATTGGCCGCTTTGCCGACAGGATACAGTAAAAGTTCAATCTACCAGCTGGTTCTGGTTGTTGCTAAACAGCTCTGATTGGTCCTAGTGCTATCCAATAGCATGTGAAGGCAGTTTGATTGACAACCGTTGATCCCGCCCCTACGAGTCATTTCAGTGGATTGTGGCCAGTTTACTGTATGTATCCACATATATAGTCTGGTTTACCAGGCTAGGAGATGCCACTGGTAAGAGGAATTTCTGAGCTTCGCTCCTGAACCTGTTACCTCCAACGTGACCTTGAATAAGCAGAAGGAAATGAATGGATGCATATTTTTTTCTCAGTTCAGTAGAGACTAAGATGTGTTCCACTAAGTGACTGACCTGACCAGCCAGTCAAAGGGTTACCAAAGCTTAAGCATTGCTTCATGTCAGTCATAGGAATGCTAGCCTAGTAAACTAGACCATCAGTTTTGCTCTGCAGACTAGAAATGCAATACTGGAGGGAAAATAAAAGAATAGCAGTTTTTAATTTATAAATAAATATGCATTATAAGCCATACTTATTAGGAGGCCAGTGACACAAATGTGCTATATCTGATATGTTCTTAGTTGTATTTAAATTAAAAATTGAGTTTAGGTTATGTAGGACTTGAGAGCACATGTGGAGCTGAGGATTTTCTTTAATATTTCATGGTGTAATAGATTCTTAATCCACAACTTAACGGTCAGAATAAATTTCTCCTTCTAGTTTAAGACAAAATGCTAAAAGAGACCAAAAACTCTGATTCTCATCTTTGTGGCTATAATCTGTCTTGTGCTGTGATCTTAACACTGCTGGGTGCTATAGAAATATGTTTAAACCTATTAATGTGGGAAACATTTTGGAAATGTTTACTACTCATGGAAGTTAAGTGTTGTCTTTGTAAAGTTTTGGTTTTTGCTCAGAAGTTAAACCTGAGGGACCGGGTTAGGTGTCAGAATTCAGAGTCTTCTGTCACTTTTCTGAATTCATAAAGAACATGTGAAGTTTAAAAATATATATATTTATTTAGATTTTAGTTCAAAGATTTGTTTCTATCACAGTTCTGAAAATAATTTTCCCTATTTTCAGTTACAGTTATGAAGAGTACAAAGAGACAGCAGACTGGTTGTTGGCGCACACTAAAACGCGTCCTAAAGTGGCCATCGTCTGTGGTTCTGGTCTGGGCGGTCTGGCTGACCTGCTGGAAGATAAATCTGCGTTTCCATATAAAGACATTCCTCGTTTCCCCACCAGCACTGGTAGGTTGATCCCTCCTTTCAAAAAGTTTGTTGACTAATTTAAAATTAATTTCTGACCTCAAATATTAACAGATTTTCACACAAGTCCACACACTTCCAGTCATACTTGACACATGAGCTCAAAATCAGAAAACTCTGATTTTTCAAAAGTGTGTTTGGGATAATTATACAACAATAAAAATAAAATAAAAATAAAATTGGCACCGGTTGAGATGCTTAAGAAACAAAAATGACCATGAGGTCATCAGGTAAATCAGCTCTACTGGTCATCTTTCACATCTGATTTATTGGATGACTTCTCAAAGAAAAAGAAATTCTGACATCTAGGATTCATTATTGGTTAACAAAACATGTTTTTTTTTAAATTTCCTGAAAAGTTACAAGGTTTTTACCCGACAGTGATGATAGGTGCAGTAGGTCTCGGTAGCCTTGCTGAAAGGCACACACAGGTTGAAGCAGACATCCTGTTGAACATTTAAAACATGGATCAGCATCTCCTTCCCGAGGGCCGGTGTTCAGCAGGCTTTAGGTGTTTCCCTGTTTCAACACGTGATTCAAATGACTGAATTACTTCTCAACATGTCAAGTTCTGAAGAAGTCTGTTAATCAGCCATTCATTTGGGTCAGGTGTGTTGAAGCAGGGAAACACCTAAAACCATGTCCTAAAACACAAAGCTATCAATATCCCAAGCTGCTGACACAGAGTCCAGCATTCCCACTACCCCAAACCAGTATACATACTGCATGCACATAGACCACGCCCACTATCAGCCCGAACGCCGAGCGAAGGCGGAGCGGAAGCTGCAGAGTCAGCCGAAAGCCTCAGATCGCTGCCCATATACCGTATTAAGAAAAAAGCAACATGTCGATTGACGAAGTAAGACGGCCGTTGGCACGCAACGGTGCATTACTGCCACCCACTGCGTAGGCTACAATTCCTTCTGGTTTTTAAGCTTTCGAGAACACCAAGCAGTGTCAGTTCACATCACATCCGTAGGACGGCGCGGGAAATCCAGGCCCAAACTGCAGCGCATTTAGCAGAACACAGCCTGTTCAAGACAATGGAACGATACATGGGTGACCTCATTCTTTTTAGTTTAAAACGCTTCATCACCCATTAACTTAAAAAAACTGAACATGCATGCTTATGTTTTTACAAATCCTGCCCCTAGTCCCTTTAAGGCTAAGCAGGTGAGTTGATCAGATGAGGAACAGCTGAGATGCAACACAGAAAACCAGCACCACCCTCGCAGGCAGGCAGCAGCTCAGAAAGGAGGAGGGAACAGACACAAACACACCACATAAAACCAAATTCATCCCAAAGCCATGACATTCTCTTTCAAACCAACAGGATTTATATCATCAGTATAATCTCTGAGCTTGTTCCTTGTTTAGTGGCACAGTGGCGTTCACCCTGCCTCTTCATATTTGTTGGGCAACCATTCAGATTTTGATCTATCAACACTCTTTATCACAGTCTGAATTTGTGAAGTTCAAACTCCTATCTCTCTTCAGATGTTTTTATCCACAGTCTTATTTTGAAGCTGAATTTATATGAAGTACTTTCTTTAAACTGAACTGATTATAATGTCTCAGACTGAAAACACCTGACTAGTTTTACCTTCAGCTGCACTGTGCTACCGTTGGTTAGCGCTGCTGCCTCAGAGAAAGAAGGCCTGGATTTGAGTTTCTGGGTTTGCATATTCTCCCTGTGCATGTTTTCTGCAGGTACTTTGGTTATATTCCTCACTGCATGTTTGGTTCATTAGAAACTCTTAGGTTAGCTTTAGGTGTGAGTGTGTGAATGAATGGTTGTCTCTCTGTGTGTGAACCTGTGCTGGATCAGTGACCATGCAGGGTTTAAGCTCACCTCTCACCCAGTGGCTGCTGGAGATAGACACCAGCTCTCCACGAACCTGCACAGGAACAAGTGAAAAAAGAAAATGGATGGATGAATAGTTTTATCTTCATATTAATCGTAGTGGTTTCCATGCTTCTGACATTTATGGATGACTACATTTGGTCCTTTATTCCATTTACTTGTTAGATTTGTGTATTTTTAATAGAAAAAACATACTTAAAGCAGAAATTTGAACAAGTTTTCTTGTAAAATTTAATGCATGCAGTTGGTTTTACATGGTAACAGCATGTTTGCGTCTCTATGTGTGCTGTGCAGTGCAGGGTCATGCAGGGCAGCTGGTGTTCGGGAAGCTGCAGGGCTGTGAGTGTGTCTGCATGCAGGGCCGATTCCACTTCTACGAGGGCTACAACATACACACGGTAAAACACGCACTGTAAAACACAATCTGTCTTCTTGTCTGTGTGTTCTGTGCTGTACTGGATTCTTGCATGATTTGCTAGCACTTGCAGTATGTAATAGGAGTGACTGGTTGGTACTACCACACAAAATTTCAGGCTAATATATCATATTAGGACATCTCCATCTGGACCAACACCACCGTTCATACAGTCGGGTAACCTTCTCACTTGCTGTTTGTTATTCTCAGATGCACATACTAACTCTCTTCTGTCTTTTGAGACCTTGCTGATGCTAATGATATACTATACGGGGTAACTGGACTAAAGCTGGAAATTTAATCTCTGACTTTGTCAATCACATTGTGGAAAACATTCTCAGCTCTGCGGGTGGGGCCCAATCTTTAAACCCCGTCCTTGTCGAAACGATAACTTATTCTCCTCACACTCTCAGACTCTTTGGAACACAGACGACAAAAGTTGTGATAGCACTAAAGTACTTTTAACTAGTGCACTAAGTTCTTCCTTAAATACTTTATTGCTCTTTGAATTAATTGGCTGCAACTGTTTTTTTAATCTCCTATAATGTGAATTATTTCTCTATCACTGAAGATTTCATCCCGTATTTTGTCCCGTCTTTCTCTCTAGCTTGACAGCTTAAATTTTTCTGGCTAACACTTTTCTTGTGTTGAATAATTAGCTGTAATGTCAGTGAGGAACCCTTCCAGTGTGTCACTGTGTAAAACCTGAGCTGGCCTTTGGCCTGTGGTGACTTGATTTACTTTATTACCAGATGCAATGTGCCATCTCCACATAAAACGCTCTATATACCCCTGCAGAATCATAAACTCCAGGTTTATGCTTACAGTAACAGTAGGACAGATGCCTCGTGTATAGATCTGTAAACCCAACATGCTTCTAGATGGAAAATCCACATAAAACGAGTTATAGTTAAAAATAAATAACTCCAACTTATCTGTGGTAAACTTTTACTGGATAATGTGTTTCTCTGAGTTCTCTTTCAATAGAAGTAAAGCAGAAAACTGGAGTTTTATTTGGATAAAATGCACCACAAATCTCATCTGATTTTTTTTGTAGTTAATGTCGACAAAATCTCACACAAAGTTAAAGTCTCGACTGATCAAAGCCACTCCTACTGTGCTGTTAATGTGGCTGAGCACTTCCCTTTTAGGTTTTGTTGTCTGCTGCTGCCAAAAGGCAAAAGATCGTAACGTTTTTGACTCTCTTTAGTTTTTTTCTTCTGTTAACAAAATACCTAAAAAATCTCTGGATGAATTTGAACAAAACAATAAAAAAGTAACCACTGGATGTTCAAATAAAGGATTAGTCTTTAAAGTCAACCACATTCTGTATGGCTGCCACAGCTTATTGACTTAACAAGCAAAAAAAGTGTCTAAAACTCAGTCAGTTTTACAAACGTTGAGCTAAAATGAGCTGTTAGTAGCTGAGCGTCATCCACCATGCAGCAACACATACTCTGAAGGAACCACCTCTGTACTGTCTTTGTTCTAAACTTTGACATTAAGAAAACCATTTGATATTAAAGTCAACCCTGCCTTTTAGCAACATATCTCATGAACCACTGGACACATTTAAAGGAAACTATGAAAGAAAAAAAAATCTGCAAATGGTTATCTTTTGGAATCAGTCTAATTTAAGATGGCTACCACAGCCAGTTGTTCTTACTAAAGATAAAAATTGCTCGCCTTGCTTTCTTCAGCTTATTCGGATCCGGGTCGAAGGAGCAGCCTCCCCAGTAGGGGACACCTCCCCCAGCTCTTCCAGTCGGACCCCAAGCTGTTCCCAGGTCAGCCTGGAGAGATATTTCCTCCAGTGTGTCCTGGGGGCCTCCAGACTAGAGCTGCCACAGTCGACTAGTCACTAATTATTTTAGTTGACTAATCAGATCATGTGTACATTGGGTGTAAAACATACAGCAAATACACAACATATGTGTGCTAAAGCCAATGAAATCACCATTGTTAATGTTAACGTAGTTGAGTAAGTTGGTCTGAATATAAGACGACTGATTATAAAACATTTCACTGTCACTATTTAGATTTAACAATGACAAGTCACCATTTTATGTACAGTCACAGGTCTGTTAGGACACTCGTTATCGACGTGTAAAAGTCTAGACCCAGATTATAAGGCGAGCCCAGTTTTTCAGATGTGTTTACGAGAAAAAATTAAATTCATACCAATACGGTAGCTCACTGTCTACGTTAATATTAGCAGCTAGCTAGCCAATTAGCTTCCCGAGATGACTGTTCCACTTCGTCGTCAGTGTGCTTCCTTTTAAGATGTTTGTGCATCGCCGTCGTACCGCCATGGAAGGCAAGTTCCATTTAGCAGATTTTGTACTGCACGTTCTTCTTCTGTTTTCTTAAAACGCTCCCAAACCTTCGAGTGCCATTGCCAGATAGCCATGATAACAGAGACGGTCCTACTGTTCTGGCAATTGGCAGAACTTCCCCCTGATTACCATACTGTGTATGTGCATTAGGGACCGAAAGGCAGATAAGGCCGTGGAAGTACAGTAGCAGTACAACAGAGCTCCATAAAATTAAAAATGCGTTGATTATTAAATTAGTCACCAACGATTTTAATAGTTGATGGAATTGTGGCTAGTTGACCAATCGTGGCAGCCCTACTCCACACGACAGCTCCTAGAAGTTTTTATCAGTAAAAGTTATGAACAGAACTGGATTCTGGGAGTTGGATCAGGAAGCCGAGGGCTAACAGACACCTCTGTGTGTCCTCACTCACTAAATGATAGGACTTTAAGCTTTTAGTTAAATAAACCAAGATGTCAACACTCCACTAACAACCTCCTTTTCTAGCTACTCACAGTCCTGTTATCACATACGCAGCTTGAGGTGCACGTTTTCTCCTCGACGTGGCCACAAGTCAACTTGATACACAAACCACACTCACAGTATGCAAAACCTAAATCAAACAGGCCAGTGTTCTGCAGTGACAGCACTGACCTTATCAAGAGTTCCTGAAAGTATTTTGGCTCTAACTAACAACACGCTTTTATTGGAAATTCAATCTGTAGGAAAATGTGAAATAGAAAAGGCCATTTCCAGACCTGACAGCAGTGAGAAGGAGCAGCTGTCACTTACAGGCCATCAGCTGCTCTGTAAAGGTTAGCACACAGCCTGTTACGGAAATGTGCAAAAACCTTCAGCAATGATCAGTTTAAAACATTAACCTCTCGTGATTTGTTTCTAAGTTTCTTCTATTGTGACAAACAATAAAACAAGATGACACTTTTATCTGAAACTCATCATGTCTGTCTCCAGGTTACATACCCAGTGAGAGTCTTCTTCCTGCTGGGCGTGGAAACTCTGATTGTGACAAATGCTGCAGGGGGCCTCAATGGTACTTATAGCGTAGGAGACATTATGCTCATTAAGGATCACATCAACACGCCGGGCTTTGCTGGTCAGAACCCTCTCTGTGGGCATAATGATGAAAGGTAGAGCTTTAAAACATTAAAAGTCTGCACCTTGTACGTGTATGCAATGCTTTATTCATGCATGCAAATTTTGCTGCAGGTTTGGCGTGCGTTTCCCCTGCATGTCAGACGCGTACGACCGAGAGCTGAGGGTCCTGACCAAGCAAACAGCAGAGGAGCAGGGCTGCAGCAGCTTCCTGCAGGAAGGCGTTTACTGCATGCTGGCTGGACCGACATATGAGACCATTGCTGAGTGCAGAGCCCTGCAGATGCTCGGCGCTGACGCTGTGGGTGAGTAGAGCTCCCTCATGCTCCCATAAAAAGAAATCACTGTATCATGGGGGGGGGGGGGGGACTTAGCAAACTTTGAAAATAAATATTAATACTTAGTTTGGATAAGGAAAGTTGATGTGCATGGAAGATATGCAAAGTGCATTAAAATGTGTGCAGCAGTATGACGACCTGGACTGGGAACAAACCAGTAGCCAAAGCACATTTGTCCGAGTGTAAACAAATAGGTCATCCTGGTTTTCACCAGATTCACTTTGTTGTGCAAATAAAAGCCTAAAGAGTTAAATATAGACACAAATACAAATAAATGATTGTGCTCAGCTCAGTGCTATTCCTAAAGTTTAATGCATCAGATGCTTCCATTAGGTACTTTTTGAAAATTCAATGTCTCATTTTCTACCAAATGTATCAGCTGCGGAGGAAAGGTTCAGTTTGTTTAGTGCATTTTCTAAAACAAATATAATAGTTGCATTAATAGTTCTGTATTTCATTCCTACATTTACTGAATATGTTTGCATGCATTAGAGTCACATTCTCTACAAATAAAACAAAGACAAATGAAGCTCAGAGAGTCTAATAAAGTGGTGTCCAGTTTGGAGCTTCTTCTAACAAATAGACTGAATGTTGGGTCTGTCCAGGTATGAGCACGGTTCCTGAGGTGGTGGTGGCTCGTCACTGTGGCCTGCGTGTCCTGGGTCTGTCCCTCATCACCAACAAGGTCGTGATGGATTATGAGAGCAAGGAGAGGGCAAACCACGAGGAGGTGCTGAAGACCACCAAGCGCCGGGCCCAGGACCTTCAGAGGCTCGTTAGTCACCTCGTCACCAAGTTCTAAAACCTTCCTCCAAGACCAGCTAGAACAAAAACCAGAACCAGATTAGTGATAATCGCTTTGAACAAAAGATCAATTATGAAGAAGATTAAAGTTTGGGAGCTCATAAACAAAACTGTCAGCAAATGTCACAACTTTACTAACTTAGAGCTTTACATTTTTACTGAAAACATTTTTTTAGCACAAACTTTGGTTTATTTAACACTTATGGGCAAGTTAATGAGAACTATAAATAATATATTCCTAAAGACTTTAAATCTGTTTTACTGATCTTATGTGTATTTTAAACCATGTTGGGTAAATATAGTTAAAAAAGGTTATTCTAGTGAGAGATTTAACGCTAATGTGAAGCCGTTTGTTTTAAAACTACTGGGATAATTTAGATTTCAAACTCAAAAAACGGTATTTGTGCTTCCAAAAACTGGCAAAGAATCTGAATCCAAAAAAGTTAAAGAACAAGTTAATAAAAGCAAATAAAAAAAAACACTATAGTTGATCCAGTCTGAGGACAATATGTTTTATAAAAACAAATTATCACTAATTTAAAATACTTTTCTATAAAACCTTTTCACATTGCTGCTACTGACACTAGACCTCACGTTTACACCCCAGAGACACTAAAAAGGCCTGATGTTTTGATTTAATGATGTTGCCTGTTGGTCTGAGAGCAGCTGTTTTAACGGTTCTTTTCTGGCATTTTGCCGTTGTCTTCTTGACCTCTTTGGAACTAAAAGTGTCCACATCTGTGAACAAGAGAATAAACAGAAAAAGGGACTTTTGAGACTGAACACATTTCTTTGACGTCTCATCCATAATAAGTAGGAGTTAGAGCTGATTCATCATCAAACCGCTTCTGTCCTGAAAGTGACCAGATGGAGTATTAGGATTAGTACTTTCATCCAAAACCTGCCATATTTAGTCCTATTCATGTCTGCTGCCCCCTGGTGGAGAAACAGATAAATAAGTAGTTGTTATATTAACTTCACCCAACAAATAGTCCTATTTTAGGAGCTAATTTTTTTATCATTAATATTGCATAATTCAAGCTTTGGATGTTTAAGAGAAAACTGGTAGTTTGGGACTGTCTGGTGGCTCTTTGTCTCATTTATTGTCATCCACATCCAGCGTTTAGGGTTAAAACGTCCTGATACTGATACACAGTGATACTGTACTCTGACTGTGGCGCAGCTGAATGTTATTTTTCTGTGGTGCCTTTCAGGTGTTTTTTAATTTCTGGAGTGTAAACTTAAAAAAACATGAAACACTTGAAAACTCTATGGTCACTTTAGACTTCTGAATGAACACTGAAATCTCAGCTAAACATTTTATATTAAAGTTCTTATCAGTCACTGTTAATGACCGTGTGTCACTCCAGCTGTTATATTCAATGTTTTTAGGTTCTGAATGTCTTATTTGCCTTTAAGGAGGACAGTGTATAAATCTGCACTTGTAAGTGTGTCACCACCATCAGGAGGTGAGGTCAAAGGTCAAAACTAAAGAAAGCAGTCTAGTCCGAGGTGCTGTTTGTGAAGTAATACAGTCAAGAATTAACAGCTTTTTTTTTTTACATTTAGCTTCAAATAATGTTAAAAAATTGTTTAGAATCAAATCGAAATGCATAAAGTTACATTTAAATGTTGAAATCTCAGCATGAATGTGGTTTTAAACTAAATATTTAGCTAACGTGCAAATACAGACCACCCTAAAACGAACGTAGCTTTTCAAAATAAAAGCCTACGGTTTGTTCAGCCTTGGCTCAGTGTCTGGGTTCTCCTCACATGTTGATAAATAATCCAAAATGAAACAGTCTCACCATTAAAGGGACTCTGAGGTCTATTACTTAACAAATGATGCCACATAATAATTTACAACTACCACAATTAATGAAGCAATTCTGCGTAATGATAGCTGCTATTTATAGAGAATAAAAAGTGAAATTATTCTCAGCAATGCACTGAAATACTTATTTTAGCTTTAAACTTATTTTCATTCTATAAAACTCAAGATGATCAATTGTAAGTAGACAAACTACATAAAAAGACTGTTGGATGCATTTATTATAAAAATACAACTTAATAAAAGACCTTAAATTGAACTCATCTTTATTTAATTTGAATAATAAATAAAGTCTTAGCATAAAAAGTCTTTCTGATTGGTGACCTTATAGATCAATGGATACATTTAAATGTACTGACTGGCGAAGGGAAACAAATCCCTGAGTTCTGGTGCAGGAGTAGTGATGTGTGAGGCTGTAGCTGCAGCATTTGGTTCATTTTTATTTGCACACATAGAGAGCAGGACGCTGTAATAACACGGAGGAGTTATAATACCTGGACCTGCACTTTTCAATCGGCTCTGCGCTGCGTGGGAATCGCTTGCCAGCTTTCCTTGACCGACTAATTCATTAGACCTGGAAAGGCCAGAAAAATCCAGGATCAGCAGTCAAGCTCTTAGACCATTTGTTTCAGGCAGAGCATCAACACACTAATGGAAATCTTAAAGGGGGATTTCACTAAAAAGAAAAGAAGAAGAAGAAGAAGTCATTGTATTTTGTAGGGTTTTTGTTTTGTTTTGCATTAAATTTGCAAAAAGGTGTGATCTGTATACATCTAACAATGGTGCTATTTGGAGTTTAGATGAGTTTTATCTGTCATTCCTCATGTTGATGATGATGTGCTGTCACTGTTTAGCCATCACACTGATTTCATATAGATCTCAGGTTGAAACCCAGCGACCCACACAGCAAAGTACACGATAAAGCAATTAATTTTCTTACTAAATGTTGCTGTCAAATAAATCATTTTAAATGACATCTGGCCACTTCTGTTTTCCGTCATGGATCAGTGCACACGTGTGTGCTTGTGTGTGTGTCTGAGTGAGCGTGCATCACAGAATTAGCCGATACCAAACTTGTGTTCAAGGAGAAAAGGAGTTTCTTCCTCTTTCTGCGATAATGAGGGTCAGAGAACAGGGAGATAAAGGCAAACAACAACAACACACACCTCATCAACACATCTACACACTCGTTCTCAGTCTTTCACTGTAAACACACTTCAAGCTGATGAAGTCGCTTTGAGATTGAGATGAAGTGGAAGTGGCTGTTCGCACCATTCTCTTACATAATTCATCCCCATGCAGCGTGTAGAGGTGCGGCCTACTGTGGAGCTAAAATATTCATACAAATGAAGCGGGCAGCTCAACAAAAACACAACATCCATATTTGTCTGTGTTGCATTTACACACATTCACAAAGGGGCCTCTAAATCTCACAGCAAAAAGTGAGACGAATACAAAGATGTATGAGTGAGGGATGCAAAGGACAGATCCTCTGCTTTGGATGACAGGAAGCAGGACATGAAGAGCTGATGATCAGTCAGAGTATTACCTGCAGTGGAAGAGAGTCAGCTACTCAGAGCAGATACCGTTCAAGAGTTCATTTCTGCCTTTTAAAACGCCCCAAGTAAAAAAAAAAAAGAAAAGTTTATGGGAGTTGATGATCAGAGACAACAAAATGAGAACAAAACTTAAAGAAATGTATGTTTGGGGTTTATCTTGTTGTTGTAACAAATGCTTCTTGGCAATAACTCTGATACTGTTGGAAAACCTGATGAGTCACTTTGCCATGAGGTAGAAGATTTGTTCATTTGAGGAATGAGCAACACAGCTAAGCGTGTGGGTAGCGCCTCAAACAATGTCCTGAAACCCTCTGCATTTTTCTCCTGATGGTATTGTCGTTTGTTCTGAGCTTCAGGTGTGTTCAGCTACAGGGTCGGCTCCTGACTGTAGCTCTTAGCCTGCTGTGTGTGTGTGCTGAAGAGACCAACAACACCATGACCTCCAACAACTCCAGACAGAGGAATGGGACCCTTCCACATCAACGTGTGACCAGACCAGCATGAGAAGAAGGAGCTGGATCTTCCACATGCTACTGAAGCCCCAGACGTAGGAAAATGAATAAAGATTTATCTTCATGATTATTGTGGGAAAGCTCAACCATTGAATCCACCAAGAAACTCAGAAGAAGAGTGAATACCAACTGGAGAATACTGCAGGTGATTTGGTGACATTTTTGAAGATCTGCCTGTTTAGATGTGATGCTCATTCAACAAATGCATGATCTTTACAAGTTCTACCTCATAATAAAAATATATCAAATTATATAAGATTTATTGCAAAGAAGCATTTGTTACAACAAAGAACTAATCAACCAAACAAGGATGTCCCCGCAATTTAAAACAGTTCTGATAAAGACATTACTACACATTTATTACATTTTGCATAAAACATTTGTATTTGGTAAACAGACATGTCTCCTTGACTGTATTCAAAATGTACACTCATCCATTACATAGAGCCCTATACTGTAGTGAGTCAGCTATTTTGTATTAGTGTTCAAAATTATAACTTTCTTTTCATTCCCTATCTAGGGCTCTAGAAACTCATCACATGGTACAAAAAAGTAGTGTACAGGTGTTGTTGACTACATTGGTGGAAATAGACCATAATGCATTGCGACCTGAGCTGACAGAGCATGCTAACGCTAACAGCTGATTCTAAAGTGACTCTGCCTGAGCTGCAGGGCTTGAGAAGAAAAGTGAAATGAGTTTAAAACTATTGTTGTTCAGATTAAACAATAAATGTGGTAAAAATCACAAAGTAAAGCACAAAACACAATTTAACTGTTGTTAAAGTCAAGCAGTGCTGCTGGATTGGAATGACTTATAAACATTACAGTTGTAAAACATCTGTTTTATATAGAGAGAGAATTGACAGCTTGTTCTGGAGGATACTGATTTATAACGTCTGACTGAAGCTGCAGCTGCAGGTCCATGCTTGTATCAGTGAATATGCCTCAATGAAGAAACGTAACAAGTAATCACTACTATATGTAATTAAATATAATATCAGCGTTATGGAGACTAATGATGTAATTACATTCTCCATCTAAAGCAGCTAAATGATGCTCCCATCAGCTCAGATTCAGGACTCTGGATTCTCCAGACTGAGTGAATGTTGCTGCTGAAAGATGTTTGTGTGGTTATGCTAACTGTGCGCACTGTGGCTGCTAAATGATCTGCTGCTGATCAGCTGAGTCCAACAGGAAATTCACTCTCAGTGGTCCCTGCTGATTAGCCTAAATCCAGGATGTCGTCATGATTCTATACTTTTCTATAATTCTGAATACTCATAACGATTACACAAAACCTAAATAAAAAGCAGACAATAACAGTGAGTGTTTTACTCCCAGCAGGAAGGCAACAAGACTCATCTGTAATCTAATGTTGTTGCGTTTATTGTCATCGGGCCAAGTCAGCCTATAGGAGCTTGTATTGATTATTACAGAGAGGCTGAGGAAATAGAACAGGACAGCTCTGCTTAGTTCACACCTAAAACACTGTCACCTTTCTTCATCTCACATGCAAACTCTGATCTTTAGTTGTGTCATGTACTCTGATCGCGCTCTCTGCCACTCTGAGGACAGAGTTGGCGAAGCTCTGCTGACTTCCACTCTGCCTCCAGAACCAGCTGCCAGCAGCTTGTCAGCACTGTGTCAGTGAGCTGGGCGGAGCTGGAAAATTACTGCTCCACCTCTGTGGGGATGTGACAGGTCAAGTTCAACAATGCATCACACTGGAACAATGGTGCCAAGTCATTTTTTCTCTGGATCATTTAAATAATTTAACAGCAGCTTCCACTGGGACATACATTTTTATTTATTGCATTAAAACTCTTGATAGAACATAAACAGTCAGCGAGGATTCACATTATGTGCAAACAATTCCAAGAAACTTTACAACACGTTAACGGTAAAGGGAAGACTATCATATGCACAATTCTTCTCTAACTTACCTTAATGTGGGTGTGTTTAAAGGTCAGCCAGTAGAAAATACACTGACTTACTGCTTGCAGATTTAGGAACAGAGGACTCTTTATATTTGCATAAAGACGGATAACAAAGGGATCCTGGATCTGTGTTAGAATAATTCACCAAACACCTCTATTTTTCAGCTACTGTGAGCAGAGACTAAAGCAAAACCCTCTCCTTAGTGACTGTTCTGCAGATGCTGTTTCACTCACAACTTAACCAGGTGAGGAAATGTTTAGTGTCATAATAAATACGTTCATACTCTGATGAATGAGGGACTGTTCATAAGCTCCATCTGCACTCACTGAATAGGATAAACAGGGTTTGGAAAGCTTGGATGAATGGAATTTATTTTATGAGAGAAAATAAAGATGTGGATTTAGGTTTGGGGGATTTTGTAGGACCAACAGAAAAAGGTAGACATGCTCCCTCTGGGTGGAGAGTGAGTTTTAAGTGAAGGAGTTTGAGTATCTTACTCTTGAGTGATGTAGGGTGATGGAGCAGCATATCAGGACTTTGTTTGCAGCACAGAGAGTGTTTCTTTGGTGTGTTTAAGTAAACAAGGAGCTGAATTAAAATGAGATCTGGATCATGAATGAAAAGGATTAAAGAACTTCAGTGGCCCAGAGCCAGCCTTAGACACAGAGTAGAGCTGCTGAGGGATCTGATGCCTCCTGGTCGCCTCCCTCCAGAGGTGTTCTGGGTATTTCCCACTGGCAGGAGACACCTAAATATGGAATAAGTCAATGTATAACTCAACAACAATAAAATAAACTGTTGTCATTATTAGCATTTTAGACATAGATGGATATTTTCAAGAAAATAAGAATATATATTAAAGTTGAACTCAATGAATGACTCAAAAATCACCAAGCTGATAATCAACCTTGGTTCAAGCACAGTGGACGTCTAGTGATGCAGCTTCCTCAGGTCTATTAGGAAACTACAGAATCAGTCATCTGCTGACTATTTATTAGAGACTTTAATGATATCAACAACATCAGGCTGTCAGATATCATCATTCTGTCCAAACCTCTGTCCTCAGCAGCAGGATGCTGCTCTGATGCATGAAACATTGTTCTAATTTTACATAAAAATCAACAAAGTTTTCAGAAAGTTGTTGGATGAATGAATCGCCGTAGACCTTAAAACCAAGAGAAAAGGCTTTTCTTTTCTTTTCCATTGTTAGAGGTTACAAAAACTAAATTCAACATTAAAGAGTCTGATGGCATCAACGGCATTAAAAAACAATAAAAGCGTTGGTGGAATTAAAAATGAAACTGAATCAGTTCCTCAGGACACTGATTATTGACCACTCTGTTTAAATACTGTGGAAACATTCAGCATAAAACGGCTTTAATGTGTTCAGCTGTTCAGATTGTTCTCAAGTGACCAAATAAAATCACCATGATCCTGCTTTTTGTGGCTATTCTGTCACAGCTGACTGCGTGACCTCTTTAAGATATATTTTCTGCTACAACAAACATTCTGAGGCGATATGGCAAGAAAAGCATGAAAGAAATTATTAAATTAATTAGTAACATCTGCAGTCCAGCTCTGTCAAAGGACCCCGCTTGGGTGCTGGCTTTAAATGCAACAAAATCTTTGTTGTTGTTAATTCAGGAAGTGAAATTGTGTTTTAACAAATCATTTGTGGCATAAAGAGAAACAGGTGTCATCAGGGGGTGCTTTAGGGATATACCCTCCTGCTCATATTCATCTGGAATATTATCACTTCTTGCAGTAAACGACTTAAAGAAATAGATGTGAATCTGCGTGTTTCCCTGCTCCTCTGCAGACTGGCCATTAAAGAAAACGCCCTCCTCCCTGGTTTTTATTTCATATTTTACATTTGTTATGTGGGCTAATCACCGCTGGCTGGAGGCGGTGTGGGGAATGTGATTAGTGTGTGAGCTCTAATTAAGTTTGTGACGTCTCACACACTCACACACACACACACACACACACACACACACACACACTGAGACAAGCATGCGGAGCTGCACGCTTAGATACACACACAGATGTATAGAAATAGGGGAGGAGCACGTGCACGCGTGCTCACACATCTTTAAGCAGCACACGGGAATATGGGAACTCGCATTCATGCGTGTGCGTCAGATCAAACAGCGTGCACAGGGGAGCTGCAGTGAAGAAGACTGATGCAACAAGAGAACAGTTGATCCATCTGCGTCTCCACACACACACACACACACACACACACACACACACACACACACACACACACACACACACACACACACACACACACACACACACACACACACACCGTTCTGTCCACTGCAGCGCCTCACACGTCCCATCGCACAACTACATGAAGCCAGGCAGCACCCGCATGCACCCGCGCGCGCGGAGGGATGCTGACTCAGATGGATGCTGTCCGTGCGCCCCCAGCGGCGGCGCAGAGGCGCAGCCGCTCCTGCGCCCGCGTTAAAAGCGGCGCGCGGCGCGCCGGGGCCACAGTGTGGGTTAGTTTCAGCAGGAGACACTGAAAAAGTTAGCAGCGGATTTTTTTCCTGCTTTTTTCCTCCTCCAGCAGCACCAGTCGAGAGCATCACCATGGCAAACAAAGCACAGCAGCCTCCTCACCTCCACCTGGCCGAGGTCACCGCGTCCCAATTCCTGGACATCTGGAAACACTTCGATGTGGACGGTAGGAGTTTGATGTTTCCTCCTGAGAGTTGTTTAACATATTAAACACATTACTTCATCAGATGTAACGAGCTATAATAAACCTGACTAAATTGATGGTATAATTATGGAACTGATTTAAACGCATCTTTTTAAAAATACACCGATTTTTACTGCACTTTTTTTTTTTACTGTAGCTGTGTATTCGGACTATATCTATAATAGTATCAATATAAATGTACTTCTATAGCATTACTTGTTAACATCCAGAGAGGTTTCTTCCTCCTCCTCTTCATCATCGGACTTCCGAACCAAAAAGCGCAAACAGCACTTTAGAATAAAGTTGATTACTGTCTGGCTCAATCAATGAGAACGTTTTAATTTTTTGTAGTTTTTGCACAAATCATCAAAGTACACAACGGTTACCTGTGCAAGATGTGCGTAAATGATGAATAAGCTGCGCGAATTAGAGATGCTTTTGGTGCTAATTTCTCCGTTTATTCATCATGAACTTCTTCCTGACGTGCGCAAAGTGCGCGCATGTGGAGATTTCCTGATGGAACACGAAGTTCTCTTTAACGCAGCTGCTTTTCAGTTTCATTCACACCAGAAACTTGACATCCGTTGTTTTTATTCTCAGTCTGGATGTTGAAGTTTGTGCTGCTTTTATTTATCAGCTTCCATTCAGGATCATGTATGATTAGGAGCAGCATGTCAGCCGTTTGAAGCTTTTTATGCTAAATAGATTGCTCGTCTTAGAAATGGATTAATGTGATGTGACACCTTGAAACGGAAAATTGATCCATCACCCTGCAGACCACACCAACACAAATCCATGTCATCCGCACCTCTCGCCCCTGATTGTTTCAGATTCTTGTCAGATCCTTCAGCAGCTCACTCTGCAGATGTCTCAGTGTGTGTGTGTGTGTGTGTGTGTGTGTGTGTGTGTGTGTGTGTGTGTGTGTGTGTGTGTGTGTATGTGTGTGTGTTGCTGAGTTCCTCTTCTTCTGCCAGAGTGGAGTTGGAGTTTGATGATGCGTTTCATTTCATAAAAAGCTGCAGACTTTGAAAATGTTCCAGTCTGAACAAAATCCTTGATGATCATTTGGTGTAAGGAGGAAATTCCTCAATTATTGTGTTCATTGAATTATTAGAGTTTTATTCACCCACAGCTGCAATTTTAAATGTATTTGGATGAAGTCCTGGATCACACCTGCAGATAAACCCAGCGTGTTGCACCTCTTTGTTTTACTCAAAGTCTTTGGGGGTTTCATTGTCAGCAGGATCTGTTTTGATGTCTGCACAGAAGCTGAAAGATTTTCCGTTGGGAAATCAAGGTGCTGGGTGGGGCAGAGGTGCCGAACAGCTGAGCCACCCCCCCTCCCTGCCCTACCATGCATATAAGTGAAAGTTGTTGGTTTAACTTCCTGAGCTGGACCGATTGTAGTCTCTCCACCAGGTGTTTTAGTCCTTGGTGCTGAGCTGTTTTACATATTTTGCTTTGCAATGAGCCACTATGCAAAGCAAATACTCTGAGTGAGCAGCCACAGATTTGGCTGCGGTGTTTGATTTCTGCTCTCATTACTGGCTCGGTAGATAGAAAGGAGCGCTAATTTGTTTGCTCAGATTGAGTAAACATCTCTGAGTTGCAGATAAGAATACACAGGAGATGAGGCACCTAGAGACGATGGAGCCACATATTCCCATGTTGGCTCCGGATCAAATCTCAGCTGGATTGCGTCGCTTTGCAGCTTCTGAATTCCATCCCCCTCTCACTTCATCTCTCTGCTGTCTCCGTCAGGCCTTTTTCAATTCAGCTTCTTCAAAGCAGAAAAAAGAAGCTACTACATTTCCCTTTGCTAAATTTAGAACATTTGCTTTCAATTATTTCCTGCAGCCTGCAAATGTAAATTTAGAGCCAAATCTCCTCCTGAACCTTGAGATCTTGAACAGAATATTTGAATGGGCTGGGCTGCCATCAGAAAGACAAATGGGATATTTTAAACATGCACTTAGTGTGCACAACTACCCAGTTTAACTACGTTTGGGAAGTTATTATGTTAGTGCTGAATTTTAACATCAAAACCAGAAATAAAGCCACTTTAGTCTCCTGAGGCTGTGAGGCAGTAGCCAAAAGAACGCGTATTTAGACCAAAAGTGGTTCAGTGGGCCTTTTATTTTGGTGCATGTTTGTAGAAGTTGTACAGAAGGACAACAGTATATAATATTTTTACTGCAGCATGATGGATATATATGTATTTATATAAATATACACTAAAAACTTTGATGTCCAACTGATAAAATGATTTATACAAAAATAATGACAAAGAAAAATATATAACATAAAATAAGTGATTGCTTAACTATTCTGTAGATAGGTCTCAATCATCTGGACACTCTGTTCCTGTTCTGCTGTTATGTCCTGCCCCTTTAGTTTGTAGGTTCTTGTTCTCCCTGTTTTCCTCCTCAGCGCCCTGCACTAATTACCTCCAGGTGTCCCTCGTCTCCCTAATTAGCTCCCTCCCTATTTAAACCACTCAGTTCCTTTCATTCACTGTTGACTCCTACTGTGTTCCTGTCGTCCTCATACGCTGTCTTTTGTTAATAAAAACCTTTTTTGGACTACCTACCTGCATTCGCTGCTGCTTCATCTCCTCACCCTGCATCTTGGGTTCTCCACACCAACCAAAACCATAACAGTTAGAACTTTCAGGTTGTGAGGATCATCAGGATGTGAGAAGCATCCCCCCAGCATGATGCTGCCTCCACCATGCTTCACAGTGGGGATGGTGTGTTTGTAGTGATGCTCAGTGTTTGATGTCCTCCATCGCGTCTTGTTTGATGGACAGAAAGCTCCATTTCGATTGTTACGGTTCTTTATATTCAGAGATGTAAGGTTGTGAGGTAAGTTTTTAGACTTAATGTGAGTTTTCTTCAACAGTGGCTTTCTCATTCTCCCATAAAGCTTTGACCAGTAAAGAACCAGTTATATGCAGAGTTTCTCCCATTCCAGCTGATGAAGAGTCTCCTTCTTGTACAATCACACTCAGTTTGTGAGAGCAGACTGATACACATTCCTTCTGTTTCATGATGATGGATTTAACTGGATGTTCAGAGCTTTAGACATGTTTATGGATCCATTCCCCGACTGATCGTTGTCACTCTGACTTGCTTGGAGCTTCTGTCTTTGTGCTGTAATGGTAGCCAGGTTAATCACAGAATGGACCTTTGGACACAGGTGTCTTTATAGTACAATCAGTGAGTCACTGCACTCATTTGATCTCCATTTCACTTATTGTGAGACTACTAGCACCAACTGGCTGGACCTCTGTATAAGGTTCATCACTTTAAAGGGGGTGAATATTTATGCAATCACTTATTTTATGTTATATTTTTTAATTTGTCATTATTTGAATAGTGTTCAGTTTGACATCAATGTTTTTTGTCAAATCTTTGTTCAAAGAAGCCAGATTGTTTCTCATGATTGATTTATAAAGACAATAAAAGGGTAAAAGATCCAGGAGGTAGTTTTTATAGGCACTGTATAGATTGTTTTAATTAAACACCACAACATCAGGATGCATAAATCAATGCATCAATTTGGAAATACGGCACATAAAGTGGTTAATTTTAGTAAAACTAGGTCCTTTAATGAGTGAGCACCAACTCTTTGTAGAAATGTAATGGTTGTATCAACCTATCAGCTTGTGCTCTGAGCTGATGACAGTCACTCTGAATAATCTTCCAATACATCAGTTTGTCTGACATTACTTTTCATTACACAACTCTCTCCATTTAATTATCAAGCAGCACATTTCCCTCTAGAATGCCAAATGTCAGTGAGACCCCCAGGACGGACGTTTGATTACAGCCATGCAGTCCGCTGAACCCCCCCCACACACACACACACACACACAGCAGCAGCAGCAGCAGAGATTTTATTCATGAGCTTTTTAACATCACAAAAACACAACACACATTTTTTTTTAAATAAAAAGAACAAAGGGGGGGTAAGATGTTGTTAGGATAAAGAAAAACTGTTAAAGCAAAAAAGCTGGTGAGTTAGAGGGAGAAGAGAGGAAGAGGATGGCATAATAATCTTTGTTTGAGTTTAATGAGGCAGCTCTGCCTTCCAGGGCTTTATTGAAGCAGCTAGTCACATCGTTTGGAGCCATCTGTCCAGCCATTCAGCTTTCCTCCTAATGGAATATTGGCACAGGTTTGCATAATACCTGGATGAAGAAAGACTGATTTGTCCTCAGAACAGGTACAGCCAGGGCACCAAACTACCAAAATAAAACAAGAAAGGATCTGCTTTATGGCCAAGCAAGATGAGTTTTCTATGATGTAATCCAGAATTAAATTCAACCCCCAAAAAGTCCATTCAGAGTGCGTGTCTAACTTCAGAGGCAGTGATATCAGAATAACATCACTTCAGTTGGTGAAAGGAGATTTTGAATGATCCGTCTGTCTCTCAGGTAACGGCTACATCGAGGGAAAAGAGCTGGAAAACTTCTTCAGGGAGCTGGAGGTCGCCCGGAGAGGAGCAGGGGTGGTGAGTTCAGGGACAAGCTGTTAATCACAGATCTCTAACAACCATTTGGGTTGTATTTATTGATCAGAATAAATGCCTCCTATAGGACCCATCAAACCCTGCATTCAGAGAAAGGATGAAGGAGTTCATGCAGAAGTTTGACAAGAACAAAGATGGACGCATCGAGATGTCAGAGGTGAGCTCATGAAGGAGTTCCAAGTGTTTTGCCATTTTATGTTTAGTTCAAAATGCAACAAAGGAACACTGCTATTATTTAAAGTTTGTCAGTTTTATACTGTTCAATTTCACCCCAAAGGGGGCGGGGCGATGATGAGTTCCTTTTTATAATCAGCTGATTGGATACAAAGACTGGAAACTCGAGACCAGCTTGGCTTCAATTAATAGAAAAAATGTGCTTTAATGGGTCAAACGGGGGGGGGGGGGGAATGTATTTTAATTAAGAAAACAATAAAGTTTATTATCGTTTATCTAATTCACGTTTTCTGGTCCCATTCAGGTCAGGTGACCCTACTAAGACCTGTCTGTTAATAAGGAAACCCATCAGATCACACTCAGATAAAAACATGTTGTTGTAACTCTCATGAACCCAAGACAAAGTAAATATCATTTTACAAAAATGAAATTTTTGCAGTAAACTAAATAAAAATGATCTTCTGTGAGAAAATCATATGAAAGAAAGAGATTAAAGTCAAACTCACAGAATCAGAGACACAGCCTATAGGCTTCAGACTGGATCAATCATCATGGTGTTTCTGGAAAATCATTCATGTTGATTTGACTATTTTCAGAGTAGGATTTGAAAAAGATGCAAGAGTTTATCCAGCATCAATAATTCCATCGCTCGCCTGGAAAATGACCAAGGTTTAATAGACTGGGTAGCAGTCCACAGTGAAGGTTTCTGAGCCTTCCCCAGCTTGATTTTTAATAAATATTCCAAACTAAGGCTTGCCCCAGCTTTTGAGGTTATGTCTCTTTATTATTTATGTCTCAGTTGCCCATTTGAGGCTCTGCAGACAAAAAGGCTCCCTTCTTTTCCATCTCTTCTCTCCCTGTACATCATCTCCATGCACCATCTTGTTCTCACCACTTCCATTTCCCTGTCATTTGTCTCCAGCTGGCCCAGATTCTCCCAACTGAAGAGAACTTCTTGCTCTGCTTCAGACAGTTTGTCAGCTCCAGTGCTGAGTTTATGGCGGTAAGTGAGCATTTCTGAGATCTCCTGGACAGGCTGGTAGTTTTTAATGCAAAACACCTGCTCCCAGTGGTCACTTTGTCAGTTCTTTGAGGCACCTTTGAACTGTTTTTTTCTACAGAAGCCTCTGTTCAGTATAAATTGTCATTAATCAGAACATACTTACTTCAGCTAATCATACATTGTAGACCAGAATCAGTCAGCTGTGGACAGCTTCATGTTCTCGCTCTTATCTACCAGCTCATTTCAGAAAATAATTCCCTCTGGGTGGTTGAAGGTGTACCAATTAGTGACATGAAGTGGAGTAGTCTGAAATAAAAGGCTCAGACTGCTGCCCTCAGTTGCACATGGCTGCACATGTCTGCTGCTGAAAGTTGCAGGGAGGAGCTGCATGTTATTGTTAATTATGCACGTCGTAAAATCAGGTGAGCCCATCATGAATAATAACTGGACGAGAATCAGCAGAGGCAAATATGACAGCTAAATAAAAAAGAGGCACAGAACATTCTGGAATGACTAACTTAAAGTGTAAATCGTCAATGTAAACAACCAAAAGAACCATTCTTTCATTTTAACCCTTTGATAGAACAAAGCTCTTCGTTTTGCATTTACATTTTTAGAGTTTTTAAAATGAATTTTTCATGCATTTTGTTAATATTGTATCCACGACTTGCATTTTAAATGATCTGTTTTCTTGCTATTTATAAAAACCTTCTGTCTATTTTAAACAATGATCTAAAACATTAATGTTAATGTCACTAAGCACAGAAAGGTGCCCATAGAAACCCATTCAAATCACAAATATTGTTCCTTCTCAAATGAAACCTGAATCTCCTCATTTAATTTGAACCCTGTGGTTTTCAGTTTGAGCACTGAGGGGTTTCTTCCTGATGATGTCATTTTATTTGTTTATCTCAAATGGAGTAAATAACATTTCAACAGAGAGCAGTTTAAAAAAATGTATAGATCTTTTATTGCTTGTTTTTAATACGAGTGCACAAATGTGTCGAAGGGGCCTTGATGTGTGTATTTTATGAAATATGACACTAATCTGAGAGAACAGAGGTTTTTATCAAGTTCCTCAAACAGAAGACGACGAGATAGAAGTTCCAAATGTTTCAGAAACATTTCTTACAGAGGACAGTCAGAAAGAAAATAATATCAATTAAAAAGCCTTTTAACTAGTTGAGTAAAATATTTAACAAAAGGCAGAAAAGACAGATCAAATTAACCGAAGTGATAATTACCAGAACAGGAGAAAGTCTGCTTCCTTCTGTCAGCAGCTGAGAGGAATGCTGAAGAAATCTCCTAATGAAAGTTTGAGAGCTGCTGTAAATTTTGAATGTCAAATTACTGTGAAAGCAGCATAAAGACCCTCCAAGAAGGTAGCTGAAAGCGGGAATCATTCATTCCACCAAATATCTCAGGAGAGCTCAGTCGCAGAAAATGGCAGATTTCTTGTTAGATCTGCGGCATTGAAGGAATGGTGGCAATTAGAAACCAATTACATGTGTGGGTCCTCGTCTGCTGTGTCACATAGAGAAGGAGTAATGAAATAAGAGGAGGGAAATGAATTAGAGGGACGGGAGGGAGACGGAGAGGAACACAAAGGGCAAATGAGAGAATACAGGCATGGAGAGGCCATAAATGAAATGTCGATGAGAAGTTGAGGGTCAGAGTTTGAAGATCGCAGAAGAGAGGAGGGGATTAATGAGTCTTTGTTGAAGAGAACAGGAAGGGGGGTGGGGGCAGAAAGGGGTTTAAAAGGACTAAAATGAGGAAGCAGAAGTTCTATTTTCAGAGTCATATATAATGGATAACACCAGTGTAGCTCCTCTCTGCAGAGCCCAGAGGAGGAGGAGGAGGAGAAGTCATCCATCTTTGATAAGGAGCCCTTCTTTGGACAGGGACAGCTGCTAGATTAAAACATTCATTAAAATGACTCTTTCCCCCTCATTCCTCCGTTTCTCATCACCCGCTATGTGGGCGAATGGGATTGTATTGAAAACGGTGTGATTACAGCGGCGGCCCCAGCTTTCCTCTGAAACGATTTCTGCTCCGCGCCAGAGAGAAGCTCAACCCTCAGTGCAGCCGAACAGCAGGCGGGGGGGTCGATCAGAGGGAAGTTATTCCAGGGGCAGAAATGTAAATCACTGTGGAGAAGAGTTTTTGTGTGCTTAGACAATCAATGCTGAGAAAAAGGAGGAAAAAAGACGACAAATAATCAGTTTCCTTCATTTCTTTCAGGCATGGCGGCGATATGATACAGACCGCAGTGGCTACATCGAAGCAAACGAACTGAAGGTAAATAAATACGACTAGAACCAACATCAAGTCTCACTGAGACTGGTTTTATTTATTCATCTACATTGTCACCCATTTCATTTTGTCTTCCTTTTTCCTTTTTTCCCTCCACAACTATTTACATTAGACTCCATCGACAGAACAGTAAACCGATCATTAGCCTGCCTGAAATCTGTCACCTTTGCTGATAACTTTAGATTTTAGCTGCATTTGTAATGTTTAAATTTGTATGCATCTTTGAATGTTTGTGTTCCATTTGCATGTTACTTTGGTTTTTACCAATAATAAAGGAAGAGAACAATTCTTTGTTTCATAAAGAGTCGACTTCTGTTCCTACTGGAACTTATTTGTTGAAGAGAATTAGTTTTCTGAATAAATAGATTAGATCTCCAACAAAAAGCTGAGTAAATGGATTCTTTATTTTGTGGAAATAGAAAAGGTAGTTTAAGAGTCACCAAAAGATTAAACCCGTCCTTTATCTTCATGTCCTGTGAGGACAGTTTTTGTCTTTTTCACATGTGTTATGAACTCATCTTGCATACAATTTGTTTTATGTGCACAAGCGTTTGAATTAACCACCACATCAGAGATTCGGCCAATCAGCTTGTTCAGCATCAAGTTTGGAAGCAAAACCTCCAATAAATCCTCTTCACCAAAAGAAAACTATAAATTGAATAATTCAAGAAGACATCTGATTCTCGTTAAAGTTTGATGTCGTAATGTGTCACAAGTCTAGAACAGAGTGTTAGTATAAAAACATCTCGTTTTACTAAAGAATTCTGTTTTGTTGATTACAGCTTCCTGTTAGATTTTTCTTCCTAAAACCTTCAATTGAAGGATTTTGGATCACATTTCCGACAGAGTTCGTTTAGAGCTAATGTTTAACTTTTAGAGGAATATATTAGTAGCAGTGTAATACTCCTCAATAGCAGAACTATAGTGGCTTCAAGTTAATGAAATATTAATACAAAATCTCTTTAACACCATTGAATTGTAATCCCTGATGAACTGATTGTATTGTGATGAATAGATTCCAGAACACAGACTCTTATGTAGAATCAGGTTTACTGACTTTAACCTGCTGAACCCTGAGATTAAACATTTCAGCAGAATCAAATCAAAATGTTTGTTTTGTTATTAAAAGCATTACAAAACATTCTGAGCATGAAAGATTCTGGATTCAAGGTTTGTTATCACCATAGTACATCTACGTATGTTTTAAAATTTCCTTTCACAACGATGCACATTAACAACAGTGAAGCACAGGGTAGGGTGCCAAATCACAGGTGTTTAAAACGGTGGAGGTAATTCTTGATCGTCGGTCCGCTCTTTGTCCACATTTTCACCTGGATCCATTTAAAAGAAAAGGTTCCCCATCCCTGCCATATGATGTCGGAGCCGATTTTCTCTACTACTAGAAAGGTTCTAGTTACTCCTCCTGTTGCATCCTTAACTTTATTGAATTTATGGCATGACACATTTTAAAACATTTCCTGCCAAATACAAAGTACTCTGATCTAAAGGAGACTTGCCTTTACCCAATGCAGCCAGCTGCTACAATAGACTATATATTGGACATAATGGGGGATGGGTTCAGCATTAGATATGAAAATAGAATAAAATAAAGCTAAGAAGTCAGACAAGTCATTTCAATTTACTTTTTAAAAATCCTTACTAAACCTAAAGTAAACAAAGTTCTGTGAGCTGTAGCAGCCAGTTAGATCCCCCGATTAGGGATTTCTGGGATCATCGTTAAAGTCTCATTTTGTCAGTGGCTTGTTCTGTCAGTCGTCTCCAGGGAAAGAATGTCTTTTTTATTACACTTTACACTAAGTTGCACAAGCCTAAGGGTCATCTAATGTGCTCTGTCAACCAAAGTTCCTGGCCCCATTTAGATATTTTCCCAGCAGATCTAAACAGACGTCACTGCTGTTGTATTTAAACATTAGCCAGCTTACAGTCCCACGAGACCGAAGCTGCCCTGATGATGGCGATGCCCCCATTTCCTCTCGACTTGATTCAACATAAACTGTTCATCTTTAATCAACCGAACGAGGTCCAAGCTGATTTGTACTTCAGTGATTTGAAATGTGAGTTGGTGAGACTTTGCAGTGTGTCGACTTTTCAAAAAAATCAATTTTTTGTCAAGCCAAGAGAGTCAAGTAGCTACAGGAAATACCCCAGTAATCACAAGTGTTTCTGTTTCTAGTTAGGTGAGGATTCAGATGCAAAAAGTGCCACCGATTACACAAATGTTATTCACTTCAACACTTCTTGGAAATGTTGGGTGAAATTCTATAAAAGGATGTCCTTTGCTCTGGGGAGATGCATGCTATTGGGGTCAACATTTGCTGATTATGCTGCCTGGGTTGTTTTGAGAATCAGATTTCTTCCAGCTGACCAGGTGCAGATGAGTTACTCAGGTGTGGCTTGCTGAAAACTGTGGGAAAATGCAGAGGAGGTCTCAGGCGTCAGACATGCATCCCACCACATAATGAGAGCAGATGTGTAAAATATGGAATCACAGGGTGCACAATCTCATGAAAGGCTAATCCGCCTCCTACACGTTGAGACGGTATTTTACTGTAAATTGTTGGTAAACAAAACAATAGGGTCTCCAAAAGTTCTCATTGTCACTTTTAATGTTCCATCGTCATTTCTAATTTTTTCCTTTAATTTTCTAATTTAAACTTTCCTTCATTCTGTTTTCTTATTTCAAGTCTGTGATTGCAGTTTGTTTTAAATCTGAGAGCTATGGTGCAAACACTGAACAGCATATTTCAGTCCCTGCATGCATGTCCTGTGACGTGAAAATCAGACAAATCACCTTTCATTTTTCCTCTGATCTGCATACGCATGCTGCATCTTCAGGGCTTTCTGTCAGACCTGCTGGAGAAGGCCAACAGACACTATGATGAACAGAAGCTGCAGGAGTACACACAGACCATAGTAAGACCAGCACACTCAAATACTGTACATAAGACTTACATCTACATGCAGAGTGCAGCTGGATAAAGTTTATGCCACAGAGTTTAAAGCAGGAAATGATTTTATTTTGATGTTTGTTTAGAGAAATAGACTTTAAAAGTGTTTCTATGGAAATGTTATCATTACCGTAATAATATCTTACTTGTTTTAGATGATTCTTTAAATGCTTCAGTTATGAGAAATGCATAATAGATACAATAGGAACCAGGGAAAATGGGAGCAGTTGCAAAGTTTCTTAAAATGAAACCAATCTCCAAAATGTCAGATTTTTACAAATACTCTTGTATAACCAATGCATTCCCATAATTTCATATTTCATGCTTATTATGGCAGAATTATTTTCTAAAGTCTAGCCAGAATTGATTGCCACCGCAGCTTGATCCACAGCAAATTACTGCAAAAAACTACAGGATTTATCATACCTAATGGGACATTTATTGTGTAAAGGTTGATCAAATTTGCATAAACTGACATTAAGATTTGATTTGTTTCAAGGCATTAGAAATACTTTGTACCTAGCTCCATTCAAGCTAGCAATAAGCTAATTAATCTACAAAGGAATATCTTAATTGTTCACGACATTTTCCCTTTAAGTGCTCATTTCAGCTCAAAATATCTAGAAAATTCAGTGTAAACCACGTAAAGCAGAAGTGCTGGCTGTTGAAAGGTTATTAAGAGTTGACATTAAAACAACCCTTTTAAGCTCAGCCTAGCCGTTAGCTTGTCAATACGTCAGACTTCAAGTCTGCTTTTCTAAACTGTGGTCATTCAAGAGCACTATTTAAAAGATCCCACTAACTAAAATTAGATGTTAAATCTTTGGAGCAATAATAGATCTTATGCCTTAAAGAGCATTTTTATAAAACCTCCATCTGCCCCGCTGACCTCGGAGGTCTGCAGCATTGGTGGCAGCAGTTGTGTGCAGCTGAGTGGTCGTGACCCATCACTTCCTGCAGGTTGTCTTCTCACAGTCCAGATGCACCAACATCTGCTTCTCTGAAGCCCCAAAGCTGAGCTGACCTGGTTTTCTGAAGCAGTCTCCTCAATGCTGAAGGATAAACCTATTGTTTCTCTAAAGTTTTATCAGAAGATTAAATGAAATTTATCCTCCTACAACTCAGACAATTCAGCGTTTACAGCAGAGGTTTAAAGTTGCACAAAAAGCAGAATCTACGAACAGACAGGTGTAAATATTCTGAGGCTGAAACAATTTGTAAACATTCAACCTTGAAAGGCTTGAGAGTTTTAGGGGTTTCCTCTACTGGTCCTATAATGAACTTTGAATATTGTGGCTATATAACAAAATATGTTTTTCACTTGTTTTTTCTAAATTGGATTTTTCATCTTTATTTTGTTTTGTAGCTCAAAATGTTTGATCTGAATGGAGATGGGAAGCTGGGCCTCTCAGAGATGGCAAGGTAATAGGAAATGTGGCTCCCTGTATTTAACCCTGAAGCACTTCCTTCTGATGTTCAGAGTTTGCAGATTTGAATTATTCAACAGCTTTTGGATCGTCTAACAAAGTCTTTGTCTTCACAGGCTTCTCCCCGTTCAGGAGAATTTCCTTCTCAAATTCCAGGTATAAAATAAAATACGTCCATTCACAATTATTCAGCTGGTTTTACAGAACAGCAGCACCATCAATCTTTATGACAGTTACCCAGAAGCCCTAGAAGGCAGGTAAATAAACAACATTTAAGGCCACCTGATTTTATAAATCTGGTTTTCTTTTTCTCTAGACCTATGAGCACATGACAACATTTTTGGAGGGCAAAAAAATGTTTTTGTCTAATTTCTGAAAGCAGCATTAGTTTTGTTGTTTAGCCTTGAAAGATGAGGAATGGAATTTTATTTTGAAGTTCACTTTTCTGAAGTTAGGAGAAAACAATATGAACACTCAGAAAACTGACCAGATTATTGATGTCATTTTAAGGCTCCAAAAAGTCATTTAAATATATGAGAAATATTTTTGAAAGCTTTCAACCCTATCCCTGATTTTTTACCCCATCTGCCCATAATCACTGTCAAAGAAATGTGGTCAGACAGCGAAATATTTTTAAAGTGCTTTTCTTCATTTTTAAAAAGTGCCTCTAAAATGTTCTTTTTAGAATAGCTATCATGAAAAAACAGACATTCCTACTACACCCCCGGTGTGTCCCCTCTAAAATCAGGGGTCTCAAACTCCAGTTCTTGAGGACCACAGTCCCACTGGTTTTAGGAAATCAACTAAAGCATGTAGCAGTGCTCCTCGAGGACTGGAGATCCCTGATCCGAATGTTGAGGGGCTCAAAGCGTCAAGGGGAGATGAGTGAAATGGAATTCAGCCCTGCAGTCAGAAAATGGGAATAAAAGCAGAAACTAGAAGTAACTCTGTTAGAAAACATGTTTTCTGTTAATCATCTGCTGATTGTTATTTCTCTGTTGTTACCCTAATTATATATTTTATAGACTTATAAGAACAAATCTATATTAAACACTAATTTAAATCATATGCTGACAGCACTAACAGTAACTAGTGCTATTACACTGTGCAGTTTCCTCATTTCACTGAATCTTAGTTAAGTTGCATAATCAAAAAAAATTAAGGGAGAAAGTACAAGTACTGATAAAAATACATTTTAACTTTCACTTAAATAAGAAAAATGTTTTTAAAAAGTTAAAATTTACCACCATGTGAATCTATTACTATTTGTTCTTGTTTATTCCTGAAATAAGTCAATCTGTTTTATTGCTCTTGTTTTACAGGGAGTCAAGTTGACCTCTGAGCAGTTCAATTCCATCTTCAACTACTATGATAAGGTAGGTGACGTTCAGCTCAGCGTGGTCAAGGATTTAATGTCTTACATTCTCGGTTTGTTCTTCTGTGTTTTCTATTGTTTTCTCACAAATGCCTTTTTTAAAAACAATTCCCAACAGTCATATTTAAAACAACATATTTTATAAAAGAGTCCAGAGATTCTCGTGGTGTTGATGATCCTCTGTGGGGACGTATTTCTGAGGAAGAGAAATCTGTTTTCTTTGAACGAGCTCATCTGATGGTGAAGTTTGACTGAATTTGTCTGGATGATTTTGTGTCGTTTGTTTTGCTTTTGTTAAAATAATTATGCAAACTTTTTGCCTAGGCGCTCCTTGGCCACCTTAGGGAAATGAGTTTGGCTTGGCACACCTGTCCCTTTGTAAACAGCTCGGGGTGGTTGAGCAGTGGTTTAGTTAATGGACATATTTTCCACATCAGCAGCGACTCTGTGGGGAGGGCGTGATGTGTCGCCAGGCAGAGGGAGCAGCGCTGCGCAGGACGTCTGCTAAATCATTTTTACTGTTTATGATGCATTAGGAGCTCTGTGAACCTGAGGGATGCCCAATCAATAGAGCAGGGAGAGGGCTGACTCAGTTTTTGAGAAAAAATAAATAATTCAGTCTGATGTGACACAGCTCCGACGCTCGAGTCGGCTGGCTTGTTGTTGTTGCATATTTCCCTATAGGTGTTGTAAAAAGCTGTGAACGGAGAATGCTGATTCAGCAGCTGTGATTCAACTCATCATTAAATCTTTTAATAAAACTCCACTCACTGCAGGAAAACTACACAACAGGTAGTGCTCAGAAGATTAACGAGGCAGTGAAGTCATTAAAAGATCAACTTGTGTAACTATTTCAACTATCAATCTTTTAACTTTAATATTTTTGTTTCATGCATAAACTAAATATAGGTTACTCATGCATTTTGAGTTCAGACATGCAAAATTATAAACATTTTAAAAGCTTTTTTTTAAAGGTGCAACATAAGCATTGTTTGGTTTATTATTCTGCAGCTTAAAAAAAGTAAATTATAAACAACAGGATGGGTTAGGAATAGTGTGATACTTTTCATTGCTGCATGTTGTACAACATGGAAAAAGTTCTCAAAAACATGCATAACGCCCCGCCTACCCTAGAGCTTTAGAGCTCAGGTAGATTTCACAGCAGAAACATCAAAGTATAAATGGGTCACAGGACTTTACATGACTAGCTAACATTCTGATATATTTTCACTGGTTTTAAGTAACCACTTTGAGTTTTATGATTTTTTAAAAAAAAAATTAAAACATTTTCTATTAAAACAAACTTCTTACCTACACTTTTTAGTACAATCAGCATTTGTCTCCTTTAACCCACTGTCTCTCTGCTGTAGGACTGGTGCTTTTCTATTCAAAACTGGAACTATAGGGACTTTTTAACTCATATCACCAACAGAACACACAGTAGAAACACAAAAACCACACGTGAACATCGGAGCGTTCTCCTGAATATTTAGCACGGCTGGGTTTTTATGCTTTAGCCGTTTGTCTCAGTCTAACTTTATGTTTACCGCTCACCAAGTTCACCAAGTCAGAGACACGCCTGCTGTTACCATAGTGACATAATGAGCCAGTGGCAGCAACTTGAACACTTCTTTAGTCTTGGTTCACTTTATGCTTCTTATAATGTTTATACCTCAGAATGCAGTCAGTTTATCTCAGTTTAAATGTATACATATTGGGCTTTTTTGGCACCTTTCAAAATTTCTTCAGAAATCTAGTTATATATATGCTAGATTAATCCATCTACACTCAATGAAATAAATATATGGATGAAATTCCAGAACTGAAAATCTGTTTTTATTTCCTGATTAAATCTGTTTAGTACTTTGATTCACAACGCTGCTGTTAAAAATCTGAACCAACATACAGCCCCACATGTATCCTCTGGTTTCCTCGTTTTCCAGTTAAAAACGGTGCTCTTGAACACAACACTGATCTACAGCCCAGACAGTTCAAGGTTTACATCAATCCCCCAGAAATTTGAGTTTTTTTCCTTTATTTATTCACAGAGCTCCTGTCATCTATCATGCTCAACACGTTGCTCCAGGCATCATGTTTGATTTGCATCAAGTTGAAAGTTAAACTTGATTTATTTACACATGCCAATAAGGAGAACTAGGGGTTTAGTGAGTGAATGCATCTTGTGCTGATCTGAAAGCATGAACTTTCTACTACTTCTTTCAGAAAACATGAATGTTTGTTTAATTAAGGATTGCTGTTCATTCACGTCCAGCCTGTTTGAGTGGCACACGACCATTTATGTGTGTAATTAGTTTCATCGTTTCTCTGAGAGGCGAGCGCTGCCCCTGCAGCTAAAACACACGCAGCTGCTGTCGCTGGTGATGGGATATCGTGCAAAGGGCAACGTGTGGCCGGTCAGCTGAACGCTAACGTGGCTCAGAGTCAGACAGCCCCAGACTGAGCGAGACAAAAATATCTGAAATTCAAAATGGCGTACAGCTTAAACAGCACTCCCCATTATTCTGTAGAGTCTTTCATCCTTAAAGGGAAAATAAATATAATTCACATTTAAATTCTCCAGTTCTGGAATGATTCAGTCTGGCTATGTTCGCATCAAAGAGCATCTCTCAGATTAAAAAAAAAAGACTGGCAAGATTCACAGCTCTGAAGTCATCCTGAGACGGAGCCCAGAAGAACAGATCGTAGTCTTATACTATTCACCGGAGGCAAACTTCCAGGAATATGGACTGATCTCCTGGCCTGAAACTCCATAAATACCTCCATGAGACACAGCTCAATAATTAGTAAACAGGCTCTTTGATGACTTTACAGCTCACCCGCTTCACATTGTTATGAATGAAAAGTCTTTTCTTAATCAGAAAATTTACCGCAAATCAAAACAAAACCATAACGTTCAGAATAAGAACTCCAGAAGTCCGTGGGAATGTTAAAACCACTGGATGCTCTTAACCACCTGATCAGGGAGGAGACGGGAGGAGTCTCAGGGTGTATTTTGATGCATCCTGTAAATGTCTGTTTACTCATTAAATCCAGAGAATTTGATGCTTTTCTTTTAAACATGCAAAAATATGTGACCCTTTATAAGTTTCAGATTTAGATATGTTTCTATAATGCATTATTTTCTTTGAAGTATTGTATTGAGCAGGTTAAAAACACACACTTAAAATTCAGACATTCAGATTCAGACTAATGAGCTCTTCAGTTTCTCTTCAGGTTGTTTTAGACGTTTAGAGATAAAAACGTTTGTTTGCTTTATCTCCTTCCAGGATGGGAATGGTTACATCGACGAGCAGGAGCTGGAGGCCCTGCTACGAGACCTTTACCAGACCAACAAGAAGGTGAGAGCTGGATAGGATGTCTGACCTTACGCTTAATGGTTTTCCACGTATCGGTGCACCACAGCAATCCTTGCAAGTTCAAACATTAGTTTAGACTTCTGGGCTGTAATCCAATCACACTGCCATCATTTCTGCTGCTGAGATGCTTCAAACTATTTTGAACACAGCACTCCGTTACCACACGATCTGCCCGTATTACCGAACATGCTGCGTGCGTTTTGTGCTGCTCCCATTCCCAGTGATGCAAAAGCTCGGATCAAAAGCTTTACTGATACCGGCAACATATCCAAGCTCATTAACTGTTTATCATCTCCTTCCAGGACGCGTTTAAAAAGGACCAGACACAAGTCAGCTGTTGGTTCTGCTCAGGGAAAAATATATTGAATATTGTCCATTCATTGGTTTTCTGTGGACAAAAGGTAGCAGGTGATCACAAAATCAATGAAAATATAGAACCATGGAAAAAATGAAGCTAGTCCCTACTGTATATCTTGTTGAAGCATGCACTGAACTTAACTTCATAAAAATACAAATATACACACACCTCTCCATTTACAGATGTTTAAACTGTACTCACATGCCACATAATATTAGATTACTTGCACAATAAAACCCAGGCACCACGTTTAAACAGAATTAAAAGCCAGTGAGATCAGATCTATAGATGTTTAGCAGAGATTTGAAGTCAGTTTGAGCAGAGACCGGCTGTTCCTGCACAAATCACAGCATCCTCTGTTATGGATCCAGAAACCATAAGTGGCGTCAATGAAAATACATTTGGACTGTAGTTTCTAAATGAGTCACTCTTATCTTAAATATAAAGCAACCTAAATATCCATTGTACATTGGGCTTTATCTGGGAGGTTTTTCCATCCTGATGAAAAACATCAGAATACATTGAAAAACATGCTGACTGCAAATAAATCAAAGAAAAAGTTACTGACAAAGAAAACTTGGTTTTTTATTCCATATTAATGCCGATACAAATAACCTGAATGAATGAAAAGTAAGTATTTGTTGTGCCTCATGCCAAAGCTTTACCCTAAGAAATGATTTGTGCTTCCACCTCTGAGCCCAAACACTCGTAACTGAACATATAAATCTTCACAGCAACAATTAAACAAAACTTCAGCTAAATTACATTGATATGTCTAGATTGATTGAGTGTTCTGTTTTCAGGAGCTGGATGTGAATAATCTGATGGGCTACAAGGAGAGCATCATGAGCCTGTCTGACGGGGGGAAGCTCTACCGCGGAGAGCTGGAGATCGTCCTCTGCAGAGAGCCCATTGTGTGACTTTTCCTCCTCTCCCTTTGCATATCATTTTCTCTGCCTGACTTGCCCTCTTCTCCTCAGACCTCACCCATTTCCAGCTGCGTGGCAACATATACCAGGTGCATGCGCCGGTCACCTCCTTCCCCTTCTCCATTCATTTCCTAAACGATTTCCCCTCCCAACAAAGAAAGGATAAGTGCACCGTCAGCACACAATAGCTCTTCTTCCTTAAACTCTTATTTTGTAAAACATTTCTCATCTACCTTTTTACCCTCAGACTATCCTCTCAACTAAATTTACCACATATGACCTCATTCTTGCACATGCTGTGCCTGAAATGCAAAAATCCCCCCCAAACCCCCAACTCTCCACAGAAATTCTCCCTGATCCTGACCCGGCTTCGTGGTCCCGTTCATTCCCTCGCTCTGTCATCTTTGCATTAGATATCAAACCTGCAGACAGATGTTGTTTGATTGCATTTAAAATATGTGATGAAACGTATCGATTTTCCCACTTTGCGCTCGTCTTCCATGGTATGATTTTCATTTTCAACGTTTGTTTTTGGCTGAAACTGTCAACAAAAAATATTAATAAAATATCTAAAGATAAAATTGTCTTACACATTGTGTTTCTGTGATTTTGTTCCAAGTGCACAATTTGTTTTATTTAAATCTTTGTCCTATAATGTTCTGCACATATTCACAGAGAGGACTCAGATGTCACTAAACAGGACTCAAAGTGTGTTTCTGCCTCCTTAAAACAATGCAAATCTGAATTTGGTCCATGAAAATATTATATTATAAATTTTAAACCTCCAACCTTCTTGCATCACATTTTAGATGTTGGATAAACCCCCTGCTACATTTAGCTGCTGCTGGTGATACTTGTACTCATGTAAAACTGATGGTAGTGTAAAGGTTTACTAAATAAATTCACATGAGCTGTTATTTAGTTGATTGGAGACGGCAGCAACACACTTCAGCTGCACTCTGTTAGCACATCAATCATGAAGGGCAAACTCCATTTCTCTGAAGAGAGGCTGTTCAGGAAGTCATACAATGACTAAGATAGGAACTATTGGTTAATTTTATACAGAAGCACATTTCTAAATGGCAGAAATTTTTATTTAAAAACAGTTTAGTGCACATTCTAGTGCTTCTTGTTTAAAATGCACTGCCCAGATTAATCTGGGAAGATTTGCAAAATTATGTTTGGTTAGGACTGAGGAATGAGTCTGAACATTATTGTGTAAAAAGGAAACATTTTCTTCAAGTTGCTGATGCATTCTGGTCTGCTGAAGAAAGGATGGCTTTGAGCTCAAGTTGATATTAAAAGCTTAATAAATTCCTTTAGAACCAATAAATATGAGCAAAGCAAACAATCATTGTTATATGTTAAATATTTTAAAACAGTGCCTGACTTTCCTCTTAAAAACTGAGCATCACAAGAAGGTAATCTTCTCTGACAATCATCAAAAGGAAAAACATGGTGTGTGTCTGATGTGTTAAGTTAAAAAAAATTGTTTTAAGCTGAAATGTTGCAGAACTCAACCTTCAAATTGATCCAAACTGACAACCCTAAAAAGTTTGGGCTCAATTCCAGTGGAGAGCTGGAGGCCTTTAGCTTCTCCAGCTGAATCCGGGATGAGAGGTTTCTCCTGCAGCCGAGCGGAGATGTTTCTCCTGAGGTCGTGGGACAGGACATGATATTTCTAGTAAAACCTCTGTAATCGAGTTGACATGCTTTTAAGACGACCTGAATAATACAGCAGGCACACGAGCCCCCGTTTCACAGAGGAGCTGCTGCAGATCAATTAATCACAAGTCTTTAAAACTTTATATGCAGCTGTACAAAAAGTAGATGCACATCAGAATTTTGGTGATTAATTAATTGGAATTTATGTTACAAATGCAAATATTTGAGCTGCAAATGTGATCATTTTGCACTACATTTATATGGGTTTAACTGCCATTGTTTTAATTCTTTAACATGCTGAGAGGTTTCCTGATAGTGAAGGTCATCGTAAATTCAGAAACAACCACGTGAGCACAGAATTATTTTAAAAAGGTTCAGACTGGAATGTGTTTGGATGGTTAAAAAAAACTGTTTCTCTGTGATCCTGTTATAAAGTTGAGTAAAGAAATGTACACAAAGTAAAGCCCTGCTTCAATCAGACTGGTGATGAATTAAAAACAGGTGAGTTTTAATCACCAAACAGAAGCCAGGTGTGAACTGGGAACAAGATCTACAAACTGAAACGGAGATGAAACCATTATCACCTGTTAGGTTGTTCCCACGTGATCGCCTCTCCTGAAGAGGAGCCTCACATTGAACTGAGGGGGAAACAGAAGGCAAAGCACGTCTTCAGTCCCTGAATAGTTTCAGTAAGCGCTGCCTTCTGCTGCCATCTGGAACAAGATTTAAAGACCAACCATCACAAAAAGCAGGAGGAACCTCATTCTGAAACATGACAAAGCAAAACTGGATGTTCATAACAAATAAGGACATTTCACCAAATACATTCTGAAATATTTTAATGTTTAAGATGTTATTGCTTGTAATTTTTTTTGTTTTTTTTGTTAAAATATGTTCAGATTTTTTCAGTCACTTATTTTCCCAGTTTCCAGTTGTACCAGTCGTGGTGGTAACCCTCATACCCACTGATAACACCAGAGGTTAGGGGAGCCGTCAGGCTGAAGGAGGAGGCCTACAGGGCGTGGCCGGTCTGTGGGTCTCCAGAAGCAGCAGACAGGTAGTGGAGGGCTAAGAGGAGTGCAGCAGTGGCAGTATCTGAGGCTAAACCTCTGATGTTGGAGGAGTTTGGTGAGACCATGAGAAAGACTATCGATCGGCTCCAAAGAGGTTCTGGCAAACCGCCCAGTGGCTCAGTGTTTACGGTGGGGACAGGGGGCAATAGTCAGGTGGTGGAAGGATCACTTTGAGGAGCTCCTCAATCCCACCGACACACTGGAACCAGAGCTGGGAGACCTGGGACTGAACTCTGGGGAAGCGAGTCCCGAGGGTGGATGAGATCAGCTGTATGGATGTTGTAGGACTATCTTGGTTTACACGTCTCTGCAACATTTTGTGATCACTGGGGGCGGAGCCTAGAGGGACAGACTGGGGTGGTGGTTCTATGAAGGGGGACCAAAGAGTGTGTTCCAACAATAGAGGGATCACACTCCTCAGCCAATCAGAAACGGGTGGCTTTCCAAATTCACATCAGACGAGAGGTCCAACCTCACATGGAGGAGATTAAGTATCTCGGGGTCGTCTTCGTGAGTGAGGAAAGGAGGAGTTGGGAGTCTGCAGCGGTGAAGACCCTGAACTGGTCTGTTGTGGTGAAGTGGGAGCTAAGCTAGAAAGCAAGGCTCTCCATTTACCGGTCCACCTACGTTCCAGTCCTCACCTATAGTCATAAGTTTGGGTAATGACCGACAGAACGAGATAGCCAGCTGCCAAAATAAGTTTCCTCCTCAGGGTGGCCGGGCTCCGCCTTAAAGGATTTCTGTAAAACAGTGAGGTCAGGGCCTCTATCCTGCATGTTTTTGTTGTTTTTCTTCTGCAACACCTGATTTGAGTCAACAAGTGACTAATAGGCTGCAGACCCTGAGCAGGTAATTGGAGCAGAGAAACTTCTAAGATCTAATTCAAATAACATATTCTTCTGTTTTTATCAGCTAAATGCCATGAACTTTACCTTTTATTTTCTAAACAAACACTGTCCCTGCTGAACACCTGGTGTATGAGCAGCTCATTGTAGAAATACACTGATGTGACCTCTCTGCTGCTGTCTCCAATATACTGTGAAGTTCTGCCCTCTGGAAGCCAGAAAACATGTTTAGTTTTCTTCTGCTTGAGGGTCATAACAGGCCCTTTATTGATCTGCAACACCTTCTCTCTAGCTCTGACAAACTGAAGTTCTCTTAGGATGAATCTCAGTTCAAATCCACATACCAGAGAAATGCCACTTTTTCACACTCTGAGCATAAACAAATTCAATGAGTGAACAGCTGAGTGAATTATGATGGGCTACTGTAGTGCTTCTTAACACAATCACACATCAATCCAGCTGTGATAAACTGTTGTAATAAAAAGTGGAGGCAGCCAGATACGTTGTGCTGAGCCAAGAGGATGAAGAGAGTTTGAACATAAGAGGGGAGCACTTATGATTTATTCATTGATAAAAAGAAATCCTGGTTTATTTATGACTGGTTTAAAAATAGCTCGTGTTAACCGAGTGAGTGAGATGGATGTTCCAGCCCAGATTCTGGTATTTCACTAACTCCAGAGCGTGCACACGCCTGACATGTCAGCACAAGTATGCAAACATTTGTCTCTTTACACACACACACACACACACACACACACACACACACACACACACACACACACACACACACACTCACAAACAGCACACATGTATGAAAACGAACAGACTATACGTTTAAATGATTTCACCCCCTATTTGTTTCACACAGCTCAAAATGAAATGATTACACCTCTGTAGGTTGGTTACAGACACCGATTTAAAATCAGTGTTTAAATTTTGGATGCAGAAATTTACAAAAAGCTGGAAAATATCCAGTTGTTTTCTGTTTTCCTCTTAATTTTCATGCTTAACATCCTCTGAGGGAAACACGAGGCTCTCCTGCTAATTGCGTTGGCTGCTCGGTGCCGGGAGAAAGCAAGTCCTTTAATGTTTGAGCGTTTTCTTTTTCTGCAGCAGTGAAAAATTATCCTAAAGGGCACAAAGAGGGAAGCTCCAAGCTAAACAATAAGCAAAGGGTTGAAATAAAACTGAACACTGGAGTTAGATTCATGTGAACATTGGATAAAAGTGATAAAAACTAAATGCTGAAAAGCCGGCATGCCTCTCATCCAGACTGGACTAATGTGGTTCTTATTGGGAAGTCTCTAGACTCTAAACCATGCAGAACTCTGCAGCCGGGATCCTGATGAGGATACAGAGTGAGCCCAGTACCGAATACAAGGTCATCCTCCTCAGCCACCAGTGCATGTATTACCCCAAAGAACCCCACACAAGTCCACAGCACACTCCCTCCCCTCTACTTACCCAAAGCTCAATGTTTAGTTTTTAACTGTAGCACTTTGAGTTTTTGATGTAGAGTTATAAATAAAATATAATATTTTTTAAAATATAAAAAGGTTCTAGATGAAGTGGGGTGTGACAACACAGCTGATCCCTTCTGAGTCCTTCCTGTCACAACAAAAAGCACAGCTGAGTCTCATCAAGCCAATCAGCGAGCTGCACCTTTCAGATGATGCGTTCACTGGCTGGAAATGATGAATTCTCCCGACTACCAGAAAATCCTGAAGGAGGATGTCTGACCTTTGACCTCAAACAGGACGTTGATGTTGGAAAACCCTCCAATGTGGTTCAATTAAAACAATTCTGTAAACACAGAAACTTTAGAGACCAGTTATCACAAACACTACAGGACTTGCAGGATGTCAAAAATGGGAAAACACAATTTTAGTTTTATCTGAAGCAATCTGGAGTTAAAGTTTCAGTCTTTATCATTTCCTGCTCACATAACCAAACAGGGTGTCATGCATAAAGGTCAAGATGGACACTAATAAAAATATCATTCTTTTCTGGTTGCATCATTCTCTTTGTTAAATCTGCAGAAGTTTCAGGCTTCCAAACACATCACCTGCAATCCACCTCATGTCCCCCTCTTGAATACTGAGACAATGCTGCAGTATTGGGCCTGCTTAGCCAAAGAGCACAGCTCTGCACCCACATATTGTACCAACTCATCATTTGCACCGTGTGCTTGGTGCCAAACTAATGTGTCTGTAAAATGGAGGCACAGCAGCCAAATTTCAAATTAAATGACCTGCAGCAGACCTGGGATATCTGCTGCTTCCAGGCACCGGGAGCTTTAAGGAAATCTGGATTTAGGGGGCTGCCAGAGGAACCATCTGTGTGCTGTGAGTCATAAGCTCCTTCAGCTGCGCCGTCACCCTTAACTCCGCTCCTCCATCTTTGCTTCAATATTTGAAAACTGACTTATAGCAAACATTGGATTCTCTGCGTTTTTAACATTCTTGTAGTATGCGTGAAGATGAACTGACTAATCATGAAAGTCACACAGATTAAGGGACTCTAAATCCCTTGTCAACATTTGTTTCTTTATTATGTTTTTTCAAGAAACCTAATGAAAATCTAAATGAGAGTAAACACATTAACAGTCCCTCCTCTGTTGGATAAGCAATGTCAATGCAAGGTTTTGTACAGAAAGTTTAAAAAAGAAAGAAAACAAGACCTTCTGCTTCAGGTTGGTTATACTTCTTCTTTTTTTAAATCAAAGAAAAAAATTACATTTGAACAATCACAGGTTTTTACTCATCTTCTCACTCCTGCTGCTGTCCTCCTCACACCACATGGATCCCAGTTAATTGAGGGATCTCTTTGAATATCGCGTCTCCTAGGAATAGTTAGATGGGATTATCTGCTTCTTTTCATAAAGGTGTGCTAAAGTAGATAATAAAACGAAGGCTCATTTTTTCTGTATTTCAGTCAGGGACTTAAATACTTCCAGAGGCAATTTCACAAAAGTGGAAATCAGTAATCCAAGATAAGAATAGAAAACTGACCCAGCCTTATCAGAACACACTGGATTAACTGGTTTCATAGACAAGAGCCAGGCTGAGCAGGGTCAATTAGGTCAATTATCATGTGTACATCTCCATGGCAACAGCTGTCTTTATATAATTACACTTACCATCACTGTGACCAAACCACTCACTTTAATTATGAAAACAAAGATGAACACAATTAAAGTGTAATTTGTGTATTTTAATGCTAAATAATCAGCAACTAAAATAAAGAAAACTGGAGGGAAACATTCACCTGTTGATGCTGATCCTTTGAACTTATCACTAATAACCACTACAGACACCGTACTGATGAAGACGCCTGCAAAAACGAAACAATTAAAGACTCTATTTAAATATCAGCTTCAGCATTCTGGGTGATGTTTCTATTTCTGGAAACATTTCATGATTTATTTGCTTACGTCTGATGTTTTAAATGTCCTGGCTTCTTCCTATTTAACTGATTCTGTTTGATCAACCAAGCCCCGCTAAGAGCATCCTAGTGAGCCAACCATCCATCCATCTTATTCTGATTATCCAAGATTGGGTCATGGAAGTAACAGGTCCAGCAGGGAAGCCAGACTTCCAAGATCAAGATTGTTTTATTGTTATTGCACTACAAAACTGTCATTTGACACCGCCGCTCTCGTAAGCAGATAGTAAGACTTGTGTACATTGTGTTTTGACTAGGTAACACATTTCAGTTGCAAATTTTAAATGTAATCTTTAAATTAATTTGACATTCTCTGAAAAAACAGCACACTACATCATGTTTAGGACACCTACTGAAGATGTTCTTACTGAACTTATTGTTCCTTGAGGCAGTTTTGACCAGTGGTTTCCAAAGTTGGGGTGAAGGTTGAAAAACTGTAAGCAAATCTCAAACACTAACAAAATCAAATAAAACTGATAATAATGTATATTTACTGTAATTGGTGTTAAACGTCAAAATAAGAGTGTGTTCTTGTTTATTTAGCTTTATCATGATGTTTGTGTATTTTTAACTAGACAACACTGGTGTGAAAAAGTGTTTGTCCTCTGTCTGATTTCCTATTTTTGTTTGTAACACTTAAATGTTTCAGATCATCAATTTTTTTTAATTAATAGTCAAACAATAAACAAAGGAAACACAAATAAGTAAATAAATGTGGTTTCTAAATGAAGGCGTTCACGTGTGAAAAAGTTACGTCCCCTAGCGTCTCTGGTTCATTTCAGTGGGACAACTCTGCCTCCTAGCGGGGAACCGGAGTAACTGCAGGGTCAGATTAGTTAAGGACCTTTAGAGAGAAATCCTGATCAGGTCTAAAACTCAGAATCTACCATCGGGTTCAGAAAAGCTAACATGAGTGGTGCTGCGGATTTTAAGAGCTGTGGTTCTGTTCTGTTATGGTTACGCGGCGAACCGCGGTCTCGGGCTGCAGCTGGTCGACGGTCTGGTGAGGAGGTTCTATACCCGGTACCGGTAGGATTACAGCGACAACCAGGGAAACACCGACACCCTTAAATCATTACCTGACGGTATTTACTTTAGTTTTATACTTGAATTACCTAGTTTATCCCCACTGAGTTTATCAAACTAACAGAAAAGGGTCAAGTTTAACAACATTCACCACTAGAGGCCGCTATTTCCCTCACCGTGTCTCTGACAAATTATTTATTGTTTTGACAGAAACTAAAGGAACTGGCAGAGAAACATCCCAACAGCATCCACATAGTCACTTTAGGTAATGTTTGTTAAATGACAAACCAAATCAAAGAGGGTTAAAGAAAACCACCAAAATATTACACAAAGTAAGCTAAATGTGACGTAACTAAATGTGACGCCTAATAGCCTAAATGAGAATAATAACAGAATAATTTATTTTATGTTGTTGTTTTTTTTAAAGGGGATTTAAAAAATGTTTTACATCATTTTTTCTTACTTTATGTTGTCTGAAGACTATTATTTATTGTCTTAACTTATTTTAATGTAAAGGAGTTTGGTTCTGTCATTTGAAGGGTTTTAAACTATAAATACAGTTCTATTGGATTAGATTCATTAAAAAATATTAAGAAAAATTAGGTAAAGTGATTGGTGATCTCAGTTTGAATGTAGTTTTATTTCACTTTTGTTTTTTATTTTTCAGGGTTATTTTATATTAAATAATTTTATATCAGTTTCTGATTCAGATCTTACTTTTTCAAGTTCAAACCTTCTTTCAGATTCAGATTTTTTTCTTTTTTAACCTTCAGACCCCTTTTTATGTCTTAAAATGAACAGTGACAATAACAGAGAGTGGGTACTAGTTAAATTACATAAAAGAGCGATTCAAATCAACAACTGTTAGTCTCAGAGATGCTAGTAATGGTCAGTTTGTTTTGGTGACTTGCTGTCGGGGTGTTTCCTGTAGATGTAGTGAGTCAGGACAGCAGTGTGCTGAGGAGGTGGCCGGCTGCTGGGAGGAGAAGGTCTGAACTGCCTGATCAACAACGCAGGGATCAACGTGGTGGCCGACTTCCATTCTGTTACTGCAGAGATGATGATGGAACATTTCCACACCAACGCTGTAGCTCCTCTCATGATCACAAAGGTAATCTGTGTTTCTCCAGCCTAATAAGGTCTGAATGTTAGAGGCAGAATCATTTTTTAAAAGTTCACTGAAGGTCTCATGTCACTGGACAAGGAAAGTTTCCTATAATGATAATATATAATGAGCAGGAATGTTTCTGATTGGGTCAAAAACTATTTAAAAAATGACCTTGATATGTAACACAATCCCTGAGCCTTCAGCTCTCTGCATGTCATGAATATTAATTAGAACTTTAGGTTGTGGTGGGTCTTAGAGGACACGGCAGGCTACAGTCCTGTTAAAAGTGTGAGCTCTAATCAGAAGCCTGGCAGCTGCGTTGATTCTTGCTGACTCAAAGTTTCAGGGACAGTTTTGTTTAAAGTGCAAGGCCACGCTGAGGCCCCGAGTCCCTCAGCGACGACTGAACGATGAATCACGTCGAGCAGAAATCTGCTCTTCTCTCATTACGACCTTTAAAACACCACGCTTCCTGTTCCAACTCGTCATTTATAGACAGAAAACTGGGAACGGTCTCATCGTTTTACTTTTTAAACTAAAACTTTTATAGTTCCCTTCTGATTTCTTTTATTACAGCAATTATCTTTGACTTGTTGATAAAAGAGGCGATCTGAAAACATAACAGAGGGTTTGGAGAAATGGACAGATTTCAACATCAGATGGTTCAAAAACCCTTTGGTAAAATCTCATGAAACTTTTTCAGCAAACAGATGTTCTAAACATTTCCTGAAGGGTTCCAGCTTCTTATCTTCATCCATCTTTGCATGGAATCAAATTGAAGATATGTTTTTTTATGTGAAATTTTGTTTGATCTGATCAATTTGATGGGTTTCTCTTTGAATGTCTCCATTTGTATCCTGACATTGACTTCATATTCCAGCAGGATGATGCAACACAAGCTGCAGAACGCAGCACCTGGAGGATGTGGTTCCTGCATTCATAAAACAGGATGAGTGAAACCTCAAAGTCCAGATCCAATCGACTATTCTGTCAAGCTCAAGTAATTCACCAAGGAGAGACAATGGAGAAACTGGCCCAGATCAATCTCCTACTTGAGATAAATCAGGATAAAACATCCACAAATTTGATCTCACTCAAAGATAAGAAGATTTAAAATATCAGGAAATCTTTGGAACATCTGTTTGCTGAAGAAATATCTTTTCTTTGAGTTTTTGAACTTGTTGCTAGTAAAGTCTGGCTTTTTAAAAATGCTGCCCACCTGATATAGAAAATATTTTACATCCAAACTTTTTCATAACAAAAAATAATTCTTTTTTTTTAAAGTCCAGCCACCAGATGGCAGCACACGCACACAGTTTATGTAGCCTGACCCACAACGCTTCAGACAATTATAAAATCAAACAGTAAAATAGTCCAAGAGCTTCAATTTGGGCTTGTTTTGTAACTTGTAAAGAAAGTTCAAATTCATCTCATGTAGTTTTGTTGTTTCTGGTCTGTAATGTTTGGTTTTTCTGCCCCGTCAGTCCTTTCTGCCTCTGTTGAAGCGAGCTGTGTCCAGAGGATCAGCAGGCGGCTCAGGGATTATGGGAATCAGAGGGCAGCAGTTATTACCATGACCTCTCTACTGGGCTCTGTGGAGCTCAACTGGGGCGAAAGGACTGAGAAATTCTAATGGTTCCCCTACAGAACATCCAAGGTGACGAATGTGGTGTTCCACTTCTGCTGTAAAAATGTATAGAAGCAAAATAGGCAGATATCAAAGTTCACTGAATATTTCTCCTAATGAGAAGAGGAGCTAAACTTCCAGCTTGTGTTCTGGGTGACCTGCTGCTGTCTGCCTCCTCAGAGCGCTCTGAACATGATTAGTCGCTGCATGGCTGTGGACCTGGAGCCTGATGGGCTCCTCTGTGTGGCTCTGCACCCTGGATGAGTCCGAACCAACATGGGGGGTCTGAGGTAAAGGCTTACTTTTCTGCCTTTTTGTGTACATATGAGCATATTTAAAAATCAATGAGGGAGGTATTTACCTAAAATCTAATCAGCTGTGACATCCTGAAGGTGTTTTTATTTCTACTGGTACTGATTGGAGCTCAGAGAGAGTGAACACGTAGATGTTGGAGCTCTTTGCTGCCACTATATGTCTGTTTAAAGCCAAATTAACCCCAAATAGGCAAATATCTGTACCTTGAAGCTTCTGGCTCCGTTTAAAGTATTCCCACATGCTTGAGGTAGGGCGGCGGGTTGTGTTCTGGACTGGTGACATACAGTAGAGTTTAGGAGTGCAAGGGCATCGTGGGGCATCGACTACCAGATTTGATGTTGGCGATTTTTAAAAATGGAGTCGTTGACGTCATCGACGCGTCGCTACAGGCCTACCTGATACAACTCTACTTTTGTTCTTTCACAGGTGTCAGCCAGGTTCCATGAGAGCAGAGGGGAGGAAGCCAGATGATACTGCTGGGTGTTCTTAGCTGGTCAGTTGAGTGCTTTACTGTCAGCCTTGTAATGGATCCAAGAAAATCTTGATTTCTTGAGCAGTAGTATTTAGCAACACTCATGTTGTTTGCAGCTGTCTTTGGTTGATAAAGGTTGCAAAATCTTCAAAGACTTTCTCATCAACGTATTGTGAAAAGTACTGGATTGGACTCCAGTACTCATGGGTTTTAGACTCGTTTTGATCAACTGGAAGCCCAGGAAACACAGGCATGAATCTATTAGAATGGGGGGGGGGGAACACAAACAAATGTAAGTCAATATTGGAAGTAACAGCTAAATTTTAACAAATCTAATTTGAATTATAAAAATCACACAAGTTAGTCCTGGCCCACAGAGCACAACGTCTTTCCTGCTCCCTTTCTGTCTCTGAGTCTGTCTCCTCATCTGATTCTCCTGCATCTTCTTCCTCTCCTTCTTCACCTTCTTCCCCTATCACAGGCTGATACTCATCCTCATCTGACAGTTCCAAATCTGAATCTCCCTCTACTGTCTTGTACAGAATTCTATCTGCAAAGTGAAGTCAATAAATACATTGAAATTGTCCTGGTGTCCACTACAATAGACATTCATGAAAACACAGTTAATTCAAAAGAAAATTTAAAAAACTGTTTTCAAAGGTCAAAATATTGTTACTGGCATGTTAACAAACCAGAAAATATATAAGTATAATGGTAAAAATAGCAAAAGATAAAGAATATTTGACTTACCTCTCCTCTTTCCATAAAATGTGGTTGCTGGTAAGCCAGCCATGTTGATTCAGGAAAAAAGGGGAGTTCCCAGCCAGCATGCAAACCTATCACATGACATATCGCTAGAAAGCCCAGGATGTCCTCTAAAGGAGTTACCCTATAAAGTCTTACAGTGTAGGACTTTATAGGGTAACTCCTAAAGATTTTAGAAAATACAGGTGAACATAATGTCCACTGTGAAGGACATAAATAAATGGGCTGGGTCTCAGGAGGACATATCAGGAAAAATGATTTAGTGAAATCATTTGAGGAAGGAGCTTTAAGCACAATTGATTTTGCATCAATGAATGGTTCCATCAAAGTGAAGTGGTTGAAATCATTTGTTAAAAATCAGGATAGTTTCTGGTTTTGTCTTTCTCGAAAGATTTTTGATAAGTTTGGAGGAATTGAATTCCTTTTAAAATGTGATTTTGAGATCTCTAAGCGGCCCATCAAGTTATCAGACTTTCACAAACAGGTTCTCCAGTACTGGAAAATGATTTATAAACACAATTTTTCCCCTCGCACCAATTCAATTTGGAATAACAGGTGCATTTTAATTAACAGGAAATCATTTTTTTCACAAAGATTGGATAGATCAGGGAATTTGGTCAATTTTACATTTATTAGATAGTAATGGGAATCCTTTGGCTTATAATCACTTCAGCTCCAAATATAACTTGGTATGTTCTATGAGCAAGTTCAATAAGGTTATGAAAGTTATTCCTTTGGCAATGATTCAACTTTCTAAGGGAGCTTCAATGTATTCCTTGTGTGTAATTAGAAACCCACTCTTGATAATTGAAGGTTGTTGTGGATGAGAAATGTAATAATACATTTTTAAGGACATGTTTTACTAAATATAACTTCCCAGTTCAATTGAAAAGAAAACATATCTTTAAAGAATATACTCCAAACTTTTTGATTAAGTATCTTTCTTTCCCAGTTCCTCCCAAAGCTAAAGAAATTCATTTTAAGGTGTTAAATGCGATCTATCCATCGAAAGATTTTTTACATACAAGATTCAATATTGGTAATAATACATGCACCTTCTGTGATTCTGAAATTGAAACAGTTGAACACCTTTTTTATTTATGTGATGCATCCAAATTTTTCTGGTTTCATTTCCAGCGCTGGATAACTTGTAAAAATTAGTATGCCCAAATTTAAACGTTCAGAATATTAGATTTGGTTTACATTTGGAAGATAGAAGAGAAGATATAGGTTTAAATGCTCTGATTATATTGGCAAAATTTTTCATTCATAAATGTCGTTTTCTAAAAATTTCCCCGAATTTTCAAGCATTTAAAAATGATTTAAAGTTGTTTGAGAGTGCTTTGAAAAGATGTGAAGTTAATAGATCCTACATGTTACTGGAATATGTGACTAAACTTATGTATAGTTTGTCTATTGGTGACTACTCCCTCAAAATTGGAGAATGTGTGTATCAAGTTTCCTTTTTCTGTATTGTTTTTTCTGTTATAGTTTTTAAATATTCTGAGTTTTATGGATTTTAGTCAACATGTCATGCAGCCGACTCACAACAGAGGACACACTCTGGACCTGGTCATCACGTATGGTCTACCCACCACCTGTGTGTCCTCTGTTGTTGACTTGGCTGTCTCTGACCACTACTGTGTGTTTTTTAGCATCACTAGTTTTATCCAACAGGAGGTCTCTGTGAGAACTGTCAGGAAGCGTCATCTAACCCCTGAAGTGGCTGCTGGTTTTCTACAAGTTTTTGGAAAGATTCCTCCTATTGTTTGACCTGCCCCCTGTGATTTTATCATCAATGATTTTAACAGTAGGCTTCAGTCCACTCTCGACCTGCTCGCTCCACTAAAAGTTAAAAGTTTACATTCAAAACATGCATCACCGTGGAGAAATGAAGAACTCAAAAAACTGAAGAGAAATTGCAGGGCGGCAGAGAGGAAATGGAGAAAAAATAAAATCATGGTAAACTATCAAATATACAAAGAATTACTCAGATCATACAATAATGCAGTAAGGATCTCAAGAAATGAATACTTCTCCAAAATCATCTCAGACCATAAGCACAACCCCAAAATTTTATTTTCAACAATCAATAAACTTTTTAACCGTGCTGCCAATGCGTGCCAGAAACCCCCTCAGACACCCTTTGTGAGGAGTTAGCAGACCACTTCAGGGGGAAGGTAGACGCCATCAGACGTAATATTTGATCACTTCAAAGGAACATGGTTTTAGATGACTCTGAGTGTGTGTCTCTACCAGAGGACACACTGGACAGCTTTGTCCTGGTGGGAGCTGAGAGTCTTGATAAAGTTTTCTCCTCAGTGAGACCCACCACATATGCTCTGGACCCGATTCCCACTTCTCTTTTTAAGCAGTTTTATCATTCTTTTAGAGAGGAGATTTTAACCCTGATGAACTGCTCCCTCCAGACGGGGGTCTTTCCTGCTGCCTTTAAAGGGGCGGTGGTCAGACCCCTGCTGAAGAAGAGCAATCTGGATTTTAATGATTTGAACAACTACCGACCGGTATCTAACTTACCGTTTTTGAGCAAAATTTTAGAAAAGCTTGTTTTTATTCAGCTTAATGATTTTATTAATGAACATAATGTCCTAGAGAAATTTCAGTCTGGTTTTAGGGTGAACCACAGCACAGAGACGGCCCTTCTGAAGATTTTAAATGATTTTAGATTAAATTATGATTCACAGAAGCTGACGGTGTTGGTCCTACTGGATCTAAGCTCTGCCTTTGACACAGTGGACCACACCATTCTTTTAACCCGTTTAAAACAGACCGGCCTCTCTGGTGCTGTCCACTAATGGTTCACATCCTACCTCACAGACAGGACTTTTATGGTAAGTCTAGATACCTGCTCCTCTAAGGTCCACAGGATCACATGTGGTGTGCCCCAGGGTTCAGTTTTAGGCCCAGTGCTTTTTAACCTCTATATGCTTCCTCTGGGCAGCATCATCAGAAGACACGGAGTTCATTTTCACAGTTATGCTGATGACACACAGCTGTACATCTCCGTGTCTCCTGATGACACACGGCCAGTGGAAGTACTTTTTAACTGTATTTCAGACATCAAGTCCTGGATGGCAGAAAACTTTCTCCAGCTCAACCGGGACAAAACTGAGGTTTTAGTCATCGGTCCTGAGGCTCAGAGAGAGAAACTTTTACCAAAACTACAATCACTGTCTCTGAATCCATCTTTACAAGTGAAGAACCTGGGCGTGATTTTTGACTCTGAGCTGACTTTTATCCCTCACATTAAAAACATTACTAAGATAGGTTTTTATCACCTAAAGAACATCGCCAGAGTCTCTGGGGCCAGCACAGAGACACTGATGCTTTTATCACCAGTAGAATGGACTACTGTAATGCCCTGCTTTCTGGTCTTCCCAAAAAGAGTATCTCAGGTCTACAACTCTTACAAAATTCAGCAGCACATGTCCTGACGAAGACCAAGAGGCGGGAGCACATTACACCCATCCTGAAGTCTTTGCATTGGTTACCTGTGTGTTTTAGGATCGATTTTAAGGTTCTTTCAATGGTTTTTAAGTGTCTTAATGGTCTTGGGCCTTCTTATCTCTCAGAATTGCTTTTACCGTATGAACCTCTGCGGTCTCTGCGCTCCTCTGGCAGGCGTCTGCTTGTCATCCCAAAAGTTAGAACGCATACTCAAGGCGAGGCGTCTTTTTATTATTATGGCCCTCACCTCTGGAACAGGCTGCTGGAGAACCTCAGGGCTGCAGAGAGCGTTCATGCGTTTAAAGGCAGGCTCAAGACCCACCTTTTTAAGCTAGCTTTTAACTGAGTATTATTTATTATAGTCTGTTTAAATTCTTTTAGTCCACCTTTTTACTTCTTATTTATTTACCCTGTTTAACTGCTTTTAGTGTAATTTTAACTTATTGTGTTTAATTACTTTTAGTCTGTTTAACTGCTTTTAGTCTAACCTTTAGCTGATTTTAGTCTAATAGATTTTAGGTATTTAGTTAGATTTTATCACTGTTTTATTGTTTATTCTTATATTTATCTGATGTTATTTTATATTTTAACTTGTTATTTTAATCTTCCTTCCAGTGTTTCCTCTGAGGGAGTCCTCTGCCTCGGGAGCGGTGGTCAGCTGTGGCTGCCTGGTTCTCCAGGTGGTTCCAGGTGGAGGTGGGGTCTCAGCCCTGCCTCCTCTGGTCGCCCGTGTCGGTGCATTGGCTGCTGCTGTTGACCTGCTGCTGCCGGTGCAGAGGGCTCCTCTGATGGCGTTTCCTTAGAACCTGCTCATCTGTACTCAGCCCAATGTCCTGTGTGTGTGTGTGTGTGTGTGTGTGTGTGTGTGTGTGTGTGTGTGTGTGTGTGTGTGTGTGTGTGTGTGTGTGTGTGTGTGTGTGCGTGCGTGTGTGCTTTTTATGGGGGAGGGATGGGAATGTGGTTTATGTGGGGTCATTTTAACTTGTTAAGCACCTTGTGTTAGTTTTTTTCAGTATGAAAGGCGCTTTATAAATTATTATTATTATTATTATTATTATCAATGACAGGAGTTTTTTTTTTAATTTATGGACTCTCATCCTTTCCAAGTTGTTAGATTATAATTGATGATTTCTCATGGGTTTTATTCTATTGTTAATCAACTTGTTTTTTCTAACACAGAAAAGTGTATTTACATGTCAGAACTTTTTTCCACACTCTTGCTTGTATTCGTACAGGTCGTCTTGTGCCTATCCTCCTGCCAAGTAAAGCTGAAGGTCATAGTTTGATGAGGCTGAAGACCACATCATCTGCAAAAAACAGCATGATCCTCCTGCCATCAAACTAAACACCTTCCATGTCATGGTTTGGGCTGAGAGGATGTAAAAATAAGGAGGAAGGATGAGGAGATGAGAACTGAACTCAATATAACTTTAATAAAAGAAGTAAAAGCTGATGAGGCAGCAAAACTCAAACGAATCTTTGTGTAGCCAGCGCCACCTGGTGGTGCTGAAGAGGAAACAAGTGTCACCAGGTGGTTCTCATGCTGCTCTGATTAGAGAGGAGCTGATCAATAGTTGAGGAGGTTATTAAAATGTTTATCAGTGGGTTCCTGTAATGACAAAAGGCTCTTTGCTGGTGGATGCAGCATGTTGATGGTAAAGGATTTTCTAGAGCTGCTAGTGTGAGAATGTAGAAACAACTTTTAATGTTGGTATTTTGAATTTTGCATCAGGATTTTATGCAGCATCATATTCAGTCAGCTGTGCCGGGGAAACATAGACACACCAGGTATTTGAAGTAGACGAGTGGTGTTTTTAATGATTACCATTCAATGTTTTTATCTAGAAGTGTTGTATAGTGATATTTGTTTCACAGTTGAAGCTCACTGTTCCTGTTTTCCTTTGAGTTAAAGTTTGATTTAATTGTTAGTCCACCTGGCCGTGCACGGCCGGTAGACGACGATCTGGGGATGTAAGAGCGGACTGACATTGTTCTTGTTTTTAGTTTTGCTTGACTGGGACCATGATAACCTCAGTGGACTCACAGTGGGAAGCAAGAGGTTCATTTGTTATATGTTCAATACATTTTGATGAACTTTTTTAACAATGCAGCAGTGATCAGTTATTGTCCAGCAGAACAATCACCTGTAACACTTGGGAGTGCTGTGAGATAAACACAGGGATGCTAGGGTGAAAACAGGCAGGATAACAGGAGGATCTGACCATGACTGGATGAAAATGGGTTAGCATGGTGGTTAGGGGTCACAAGCTGTCTCCAAAACCACAAAATATATGGACTGACTCCCATGCCCTCCCTCTCCATCAAAGGTAAAGAGCTGGTCCATATGGTTTCCAATGAGACACCTTATTTTTTCTTGTTTTAATTTTTTTGCCATCCTTTTTTATTTTCTTCTACAGTAAATCAGTTTAGTTGTGAACTTCCCCTCTGGGGATGAATAAAGTTTATTTATATGACTACAGCTGTTAGTGTTGAAAATCAGCCTTTAACACATAAACAGTGATTACAACTGAAGTGATTGTATCAATAATGATGAAGGGAGGAAGAAATGACTGAATAAAAGTGTTATAAAAGCCATACGTAACCACCATGGACTTTAAAGCAGCAGTTTTACATTGAAGTCAGATGAGTGCTGTTGTTGGCTAAACACCAGAGGACTCCACGCTTTTAGTTCAGCTCCACTAAATTACTGCACAGTAGCTTAGAGCTGCTGAGCCTGAGAGCTGGTTGGAGACGGAGTTCCGTTCTCCATGCTGCTTTGTTTTGGTCACTCACATATGTGTTGCGAGTGGACGTGGGGCATCGACTACCAGATTTGATGTTGTGTAATTCCTTCGTGTTACTTTTCATTTTCCCTTGCAGTCAATATGTTTACTGAGGTCACTAGGCCGAATTATTATCACCATTTGGCTGTGGCGTCGCGTCATGTAGGGCCGGTGGGTCACGGCCCCACCAGCCACTGGACTCATTTTCTCTTCACTGTTTTCAGAGTCTGGAGATGGTTGTCTCTGAGGTTTTCCTTAAAAACTGAACATCTGGATTTGTCTTCCTCCATCTGGAAAAGTGGACAAAAAGCTGCTAGGAGAATCAGGTTGTTTAAGATCAAATCCCTTGTCCTTAAAGATTAAACCAAAGGTGATGTTCTTTCAGGAAGCACCATGTGGATTTTAACCAGTCCTGCATCTTTTGATACCAATATTTATGCTGGCCACTTTTACTACAGTATTTGTTTCATCCTGATTTTGTCTCCTGCAGATAGGCTGCCATTGCCAAACCAAATGATAAAAGCAAATGTAGGTAGATACTCTATTATAGCAATACTGAAAATGGTAATCTTTTGTGAAAGAAGTGCTACCTTTGATGTGCTTTTTTTTTGCTGAACTTGAGTATGTAGGTCAACATTTTTTTATTTATTCTTTTTTGCCGGTGGAGATCTGATGGAGGCCTAATCTGATGGATATAGAGGAAAAGTCTGACAAAGACCTGATGGAGATCTGATGGAGGCTTAATTTGTTGGAGACCCGATGGAGACCTAATCTGTTGGGAGACCAAATCTGATGAAGACGTAGTCTGATGAAAACCTGATGGAGATATGTTGGAGACCTGGTGGAGGAGAAATCCGATGGAGACCTGATAGTGGAATAATCTGAAGATTTGATGCAGACATGATAGTGACCTGATCTGATCAAGACCTGGAGACCCAGTGGAGAACTAATCTGATGGAGGAAAACTCTGATGGAGACATGATTGGGACCAGCTCTTTTGGAGACCCACTGGAGGACTAATCTGATGGAGACCAGTTATAAAACTTTGCATAGAATTCTTACTAAAAATCTAATTAATCTCAGCAAAAAAAGTTTTACTCCTGCAAACTCGTAGTTTGGACCTTTAGAACACTGCACATGCACAGTCATAAAATTCCACTTTATAAAGGCTCCTTTTTCACGAAACATGCTCAGCTGTCTTTAGGTTATATCCCACCTCCTACACACTCGCATTCATAAATGGTCAATATAATATGAATATTCTGCACATACAAAAGTCAGCTGACTTCTGGCATTTCACGGTTAATCATGGCAATGGAGAGGTGTAGAAAACTCAATTTCAGAGACTAATTGAGGTGCTTGTTAGTGAATTGGAAGAACTGAAAAATGTTTTAGTTGGCAATCGTGCTTGTGTTGACGCATCACATCATGTTGACGCATCACAAATATACGGAAGTGCTCCAAATGACAGATCGCTGCAGGTCAACAGAGACGGAGCTCAGTGGAGCTGAGATAGTCTAGATCTAAGGGGATTATTTGATGAAAACGTTAAATCAGATAGGGCATCAGGCAGGGAATGTCACATTGTTCATACCATCAAACAAATATCAGCCTACCTGTCAGCATATTTTTCCCTGGAATGCACAGGTTGCAAGGAACCCAAGAGTGGTCAAAAGCTGCAGGAGTGCCAATGACACAGGGATTGCATGGTTCCGGTGGGTCGGTTGATCTAACACTGGGCCCAGTTCAGCACATAGATGCATAGGACTGCTCTAGGGAATCTAAATCAGCTGATAAGGCATTCATCATCATGGACCTGGAAATCTACGTGGTCTCTAAAAACTCTCCCCTTCCAGATTCTGCCATTGGGGAGATCTTCAAGGAGTGGCAGGGCATCCAATATGCATGAGTGTCATTGCAGTATTCATGTCTCAGTAATCACAATAATTGATATACACCTTATCACAATTATTGTACCAATAAGTGCAATTGCTATATAATTGAAGATGTATGAACATAGGGCTGCATGGTCGAGCAGTTGTTAGTACCATTGCCTTGCAGCGAGGAGGTTGTGGGTTTGCATCCCAGTCTCTCTGCGTGGAGTTTACATGTTCTCCCCATGCATGCATGGGTTTTCTCCGGCTTCCTCCCACAGACCAAAGACATGCAGGTTAGGTCAATTGGTGACTCTACACTGGCCTTAGGTGTGCGTGAGTGCATGTGTGGTTGTTCATCTCTATGTGGTCCTGAAATGACTGCGACCTGTCCAGAGTGTCCCATGACTCTCGCCTCCTGACCACTGGAGTTAGGCACCAGCAGGATGAAGCGGTTACAAAAGATGGATGAACATAATGTACTGTGATATAACTCTAAAATACAACATATTTTCATTCAGATTCTCATTTTTATTCTGTTCAGACGAGAGTGGTGTGTGCATGTGCGAGGGTGTACAAGTCTGAAAATGTGGTTTAAAAATCACCATTTTTCCATCTCACTAGCTGCGTTGCCAGTTTCCTTGCCTCCAAAATGTGCTTACGCAAGGTTCAAAGTTTGCTTGAAGATATGCATTTTTCCCATCACGTTTTATTTTCTATAAATCACAAAGTTTGTGTAGAAAAGGACTTCCACAACTTTCAGAACACATTTTGTGTATAAGCATGCTTTATAAATGATGCTCTCTGATCTGTTGGACAACTGATGGAGGCCTTATCTGATGGAGACCTGATGAAGACCCAATCTGATGGAGAGCCGATCAAGACCTGATCTGATGGAGACATATTCTGATTGAGACCTGATGGAGGCCTGATCTGATGGAGATCTGATTGGAGTCCTAATCTGAAGGAGGCCTAATATTATAGGAGACCTGATGAGGAGCTGAGGGGGGGCCTAATATTATGCGAGACCTGATGGATACCTAATCTGATAGAGTCCTAGTTGGAATCTAATCTGATGGAGACGCTGCTGAGAGACCAGGTGAGTACATATCAAAGCAGACTTTATTGTGTCAGATCTACTGTACATGTGTCGTCTTACAGCAGCACAGTGACTCGTACAAAAGGATAACTGGAATGTTTGTTCAGTAATACTGACGTGTACCATATAAGGAAAGCAGTCTGTTACATCATCACCCTCCGAGGTATTACAGAGTACCAGTTCACCTGCACAGGTGAGACCACAGGACGTCACACCTCCTGTCTAATTGGAGTCTGTGCACGGTTCTGTGCACGTTACACCGTGCTCTTGCTTGGCAGCTCCGTGCTGTTGTGTCTCGTCTTACGCGACGTGCCGTCGTCTCGAGGCCGCGCCTTCTGCAGGCTGGACATGGCGGCGGTGCGCTCAATGTCGATGAGTGCGTAAGGCTCAGTGCGCCTCGTGGGCGTGGTCGGGGGCAGCGGGGAAGTGGGGGTGTGGGGCGTGTGGGGGTTGCTGCCATCCGAAGCACCTTTGTTCCCGCCGCCACTGTCCATCTCCACCTCAATGTAGTTGAGCATTTTGGGAGGCTCCGCGAGGCCTGGCAGAGGCGGCCGGCGGAAGTCAAAGTTAAAGATGGTAGGTCCGTCTGCTCGACGGCGAGCTGTGTCAGGCCGGTGCGCGCTAAGCGGCGCCGTCACATTTTCTGTGTTGATGTAGTTGTGAGAGTGCTCGAGGGCGGCGGACAGAGGGTGGGAGTAGGACTGGTGCAGCAGGCTATAGGGGGCGTGGTTAAAGCCATTGAGTGACGGAGTTTTCAGTTCACTGTCGGTGCTCTCCTCCTCCTCGCTGCTCAGCTTCCTGACCTCCCACACTGGCGGCAGCACAGGCAGATTTTCATAGTCCAGCAAGGCAGTGCGCCGCTGAGCTGAGTTATTGACATTCTGCAGGTCAGGGGTCAGTGGGGGTGGGCGGTGGTGGCGGGGAGCCGTAGAAAGATTAAAGGAGGAATCATTGGAGTGTGTGGGCGGCGGTGCAGACTCTGCAGGAGTCTGAGTGGGGCTATCAGTCTCTGGGAGCTCTGAAGCCTCCAGCAGCTCTAGTTGCCTCTTCTTCTCCATCTGCTGCTTCTGAACAGGGGTTGGGCCCAGCACAAAGCGCACCCCCTGGGGCTCCAGCAGCACCTGGGGCTCCGGCTGGTTTGGCAGGGTCAGCGGCTCCACGTGAGCCCTGGGAGGAGGTGGTGTGGGAGGACACTGGGCCTGAGGAGAGGCGGGGCTCTCCAAGGGGGTGGTGACGGTGAATGGACTGGGCTGGTCCTCCAAGAGACCTGTAGTGTTCACATAGGTGTGCACCTGAAAGACAAACATACACAACATCACCACACAGACCAGGTGACTGTCAGACCAGGTGTTCATCAGGTGACTGTCAGACCAGGTGTTCATCAGGTGATAGTCAGACCAGGTGAGCTGAGATGATCTTACCGCTTCATCAGCTATGAGCAGCGGGTGAGTGGACTCCTCCCCCACAGAAGGTAGGCGGGTGCTGGCAACAGATGGGTGACGAGTGGATGGATGAGATGGCGCCTCACCCACAGAGGGCAGTCGACTCACCCCGTTAGGCACCGTGGGCACAGAATAACCCAGAGCTGCAGATAGACACAAACACCTGAGTGACATTAGCCTCACATGACCTCTGCAGGTCTTACTTTGAACACAAGGCATCTCTACTGAAAACTAAGACAACATAGCACTAAAGGCCGGTTCACACGGCAGGATTTTTAACCCGATATTTGCCCCTATTCTCCTCCTCCGACAATCTTAAAGACGCGCCTGATCTCTGAAGATAATCTAATCGGATATTCCTCTCGTGTGTGGTGGGTTAAGAGCACTCTGGTCCGCTCGGAAAGCCGTCAGGACCGCTCCAATTGCAAATATGGGAAAACGAACATGTTAGGTTGTCTTGACCTAACATCGCAGTGTGTGAGGTGTCCCCCGATAGCCTAGTAAACTAGACTGTCAGTTTTGCTCTGCAGACTTTGGTCTAGCTGCATTGGAACCTCTGCAGCCCACTGATTGGTCCGGTCAGTCTCTTACTGGGCCAATCACAACACTGTAATGGTCTGGTGGGCGGGATTAGCCAATGACTGCAGAGCTTTGAAATTAAACAACATAACGGCAGCTCAGAAACCGCATTAATTTGAAACTGCTTTGTCATCAATTTCAACTTTGCCCCTATGAATGAGTTGTTTCAATGGATCGTGGTCAGACTATATATCCATATAGTCTGGCTTGCCAGGCTAGTCCCCCGAGAAGCTGCCTGTGGAATTTGACGTTTAGCCAATCAGAGAGCGAGTTGACAGACACAAGCTGTGCAGAGGGAAAGGCATCTCATCAAAACAGCTGCTCGGATTCTTTGTTATACCTGACAGCAAAAAACTGTCACAAGTTCATTGTTCATCATAATAAATAAAAGCGGTCATGTTTGTTTACTCCGAAGTCATGTTTGATCTTGTGAAGTTCTGCGAGATTTCACGTCTGATCTGGGAATGTTGGTGTGTGAAATCGGTTCGTGTGTGATCACACCACACACTGTGGAATCAGAACAGTCAATGTCAGCAACTTTTAAAGAAAAAATTCTTGCCACGTGTGTGGTCTCTTATGTTTTAAAATCGTCCAACAAGTTGAAAATCCTGTCATGTGGACCAGCCTTAACATATGCAGCAAATGCTAGAGGTAAAAATAATAAATAATGCTGTTTTTAAAGTGATAATATGCAGTTTTGCTTGTTTTGGGCTCCCTCTGGTGTCCATTTTAAATCACTGCATTACACAAGTTAGCATATTGTTTCAGCTTCTAAACGCCTGGGCTTACACCTAAAGACTTTGACAAGATTTTGAAAAGACTCTAAAAGATTATCAGCTCACATCTAAAGACTCGGGTTAACAGTCGACTAGTCTCAGACTAAAGATTTTATAAAGACTGAATCTTGTAGGAACACTAATTACAAGACTGCAACTAGATTATGTTAGGATTTCATTCCCGCAAAATTCCTCCCATCATGCTCTGTGTGATATAGTGATACTATATTATGTTGATATAAAGAGAGTATAACTGTTCTGCTGGGCAATTCTATTTTATTTGTGGTTACACAGTGCCATCTAGTGGTGATTTTATTATCCGAGTTTTTCCTGTTGTGACGGAGAATGTCCGGGTTTTGTGTTGTCAATAAAGTTTCCCAAGATGAACACTGGTTCTCAGTTATTTGCTGTTATGGATATAATAACAGGTAAGTCCAGTTCCCAAGTTATTACACTCTGCAGAAGTTAAAAATGGAGGAGAAGCAGCTTTTAGCTACTTTAGCTTTTGCCACTGCAGTCGTTTGTAGTGAAAAGAAAAAGACGAGAAAGCGTCAGAGAATATGGGAACGATTTGGCTGCATAAACGGGACAGCAAGGTCTTGTTTTGTTGGGTTATGACTGACAGGGCTTCCTGGTTCTGCAATGAGAACGAATCCTATTGGTTTTTGCTTGTTGTACGTCACTCCGACTACGCTCCGACTACAAAAAATATCTAGCAGGTTGGATATGAAAGACTGGAGAAAGACTGGCATAAATCGGGTTGCCGACTGCAGATTATCCCCTTACATCTAACGACCGCGACGACGGGAGCGCGCAGAGACTCCAGTAAGATTCCTAAAGACTGGCAGTCTTTAGTCTGCGACCGTGAAAATCGTTAGGTGTAAGCCCAGCATTAATCTAACTGTTGAAATGTCTCCTCAGCCTTCAGTTTTCTACAGGAGCGATTATTTACTCCTTCACAGAAATCAGCTGTGTTCAAGCAGGGAGAGATTGAAAAAAATCAGGAATCATGAGCTAAAAACACTCCAGCGCTAGCATAACAGCTAGCCACTTTGGGTTAGCCTAACCCTCGTGAGACACGTGACTTCCTGGGTACCGTGACGGCGACAGAGATCTTGCAATCGTGGTATTCCGGATCTAATCACCAGATGGGGCTAAGTGACTTTTCATTAACTCTGTAAAGGGTCATATTAGCACAGACTGGCTTAAGGAAAATATTTAAAAATATGAAAAAGTTCCATATTATCACTTTAAATGTTTGTTAGAAACAATTGTAAGGCACACATTTTATTTAATTCATTTTGGAATAAGGCGGTAACATAAAATGTGGAAAAAGTGATGTGCTGTGAAGACGTTCCAGGCGCACTGTGAATAACTGACAGTACGCCACTTTAGAATGAACCAGATACGATGTACTTTTGGCATGGGGTGAAAGTGAAAGTAGGGTTTACGTTAAAATCAGATTTAGTAAAACCTCTTGAAGAGAAGAGTCGACACTCTAACCAAGTTTGCATGTGTTTGTGTGCCCACCTGCAGGAGTGAGCGCCCCCTGCTGGCTTGGGTCCACCACTGCCTCCTCCACCACACTGATGCTGTGGCTGTGCATCACCTCCTGAAGCATGTTGAAAATCTCCTCAGCTCGAGAACATTTAAAGGCAAAAATACCTAAAAACACAATCAGAACAGTTAAACACACCACCAGCATTATACATCAATATTACACCACCAGCATTACACCATAAACAGCAGTACACCACCACCAGCAATATATCATCAACAGCATTACAGTACACCAACAGCTTAACATAATCTGCATTACACCACCAGCAGCATTACATCACCAACAACATTATACCACCAGCAGCATTACATCACCAACAACATTACACCACCAGCAGCATTACATCACCAACAACATTACACCACCAGCAGCATTAGATCACCAACAACATTACACCACCAACATTACACCACCAACGATATTACACCACCAACATTACACCATCAACAGCATTACACCACCAACATTACATCACCACCAACATTACACCACCAACATTACATCACCACCAACATTACACCATCAACAACATTACACCACCAACATTACACCACCAACAACATTACACCACCAACATTACACCATCAACAGCATTACACCATCAACAGCATTACACCACCAGCAGCATTACATCATCAACAGCATTACACCACCAGCAGCATTACATCACCAACAACATTACATCACCAGCAGCATTACATCACCAACAACATTACACCACCAGCAGCATTACATCACCAACAACATTACACCACCAGCAGTATTATACCATCAACAGCATTACACCACCAGCAGTATTATACCATCAACAACTTTACACCACCAGCAGCATTACATCATCAACAGCATTACACCACCAGCAGCATTAGATCACCAACAAAATTACACCACCACCAGCATTACATCACCAACAACATTACACCACCAGCAGCATTACATCACCAACAACATTACACCACCAGCAGCATTACATCACCAACAACATTACACCACCAGCAGTATTATACCATCAACAGCATTACACCACCAGCAGTATTATACCATCAACAGCATTACACCACCAGCAGTATTACACCATCACTAACAACATTACACCACCAGCAGCATTACATCACCAACAACATTACACCACCAGCAGCATTACATCATCAACAGCATTACACCACCAGCAGCATTACATCACCAACACCAACAACATTACACCACCAGCAGCATTACATCACCAGCAGCATTACATCACCAACAACATTACACCACCAGCAGCATTACATCACCAACAACATTACACCACCAGCAGCATTACATCATCAACAACATTACACCACCAGCAGCATTACACCACCAACAACATTACACCACCAGCAGCATTACATCACCAACAACATTACACCACCAGCAACATTACATCACCAACAACATTACACCACCAGCAGCATTACATCATCAACAGCATTACACCACCAGCAGTATTATACCATCAACAGCATTACACCACCAGCAGTATTATACCATCAACAGCATTACACCACCAACATTACACCACAAGCATTACACAATAAACAGCAGTACACACCATCAGCAATATATCATCAACAGCATTACAGTACACCAACAGCTTAACATAATCTGCATTACACAACCAGCAGCATTACATTACCAACAACATTACACCACCAGCAGCATTACACCACCATTATACCATCAACAGCATTCCAGCACGCACAAAACACCACCAGCATTACACCATCAACAGCAGTACGCCACCAACACCATTACACCACTAGCAGCATTACACTGCATCAACAACATTACGCCACCAAACAGGTCAAACAAATTCTAATCAGTTTAAACCAGATTAAACCAATTTAAACCAGATCAAACCAGATCCCCAGGTTTGAACTTACTCAGAAAACACAGCTGGTAGAGAAGAAGAACTTTAGAAAGAGGCAGAATCCAACACTTCTGATTGGTTAGTTTGACAGGTGTGAAGCAGGTTAAGTCTGTCTGGGATTTGTACCTTGACCCGTCTGGCAGCGTCGGCCGCTCTCAAATGAGAATAGGTTGGAGTCATAGCCATAGCGGCGCAGGCACAGGTATGGCCACCTTACGTCGTCACGGCGATGGGTGTGGAGGACAAGCTCAGATTCAGTCAGCTCCATCACACCTGAGCCCAGCTCGTTCCCATCATCGTCAACGTTGATCACCTGATAGCAAACAAACAAAGCTGCTAGTCACATCTGCAGCTGTGGAAACATACAAAACAAAAACTGGGAGTGTTTGATCTCAGATTGGACCTCACTTCCCGTTTTCCCACCAACAAGAAGGTAAAGGCAAACTACGCAGTTTTGGCTTGTTTTTAGCACCCCGTAGTGTTCATTTTAAGTCACTGTTGTAAAAACATTACCATTGTCTTTGCTCAGAAACACCTAAATCTAACTGCTGAAATGTCTCCTCAGCCTTCATTTCTTTCTACTGGAGCAGTTCATCACTCATTCAAAGAAATCAGCTGTGTTCAAGCAGAGAGAGAGAGAGAGAAAAAAAAATCAGGAGTCATGTGCTAAAAAATCTCCAGCACTAGCATATCAGCTAGCCACATTAGGTTAGCCTAACCCTCGCAAGATATGTGACTTTGTAAGACTTCAGGGCACCGGAGACTCAGAAGTTGCAAACGCGGTATTCTGGACACAAGCAGCAGATGGGACTGAGTGACTTTTCATTAACCGTGTAAAGCAGGGGTCATCAACTAAAAACCTGTAAGGGCCACATGCAATTTTTACAGGCGTTTTCGCAGGCCAGGGTGGGGGGGTGCAGGGGACAGAGCTGGTTTGGAGGGATAGAGAAATAAAATCCACAATGCATGGGCCAATTAGGTCAAAAAGTTTAAAAAGCAAAGAGGCTTGGAGAATATCAACAGGGCTTGAAGTTGGCATCATGTTTTTCTGAATGTGACAGATGTCCTGAACATCTACAAGTGTAAAAGACCACGATTGGGAAGGAGTTGGGTGGACAGGAGAATAGGGAGCAGATGGGAGTGAAAACTTGCCCTGATTGTGCTAATTTTATTTTTAAAGAATGCAAGAAAGTTGTTCCAGTCAAAACTTTAGAATACAGGCATGTGAGGGGCGCTAGGTGAAACAATCTGATTAATTGTGTTAAACAAAACTTTAGAGTTGTTTTTGTTGAGGAAATCAGTTGAGCAAAGTAAGCAGTCCTGGAGTTTTTCACCATCTCATTGAAAGATAGTGTTCTAACTAGAGGTTAGATAATAGGTAATACAGCATTTCTAATTTGTCACCAATCAGCAGCAGCGTCTCCCCTGATCTCACTAGCCATGAGTACTGTTCCAGTCAGAGGACTATTTCCTGTTTCTATATACCCCGCCCACTTTGAGTGATGTCAGCTGTGAGTGTGATCCTTACTGTTGATAAATAACTGATAGAATGACCCCCTTTAAAAATAGGTTGTTTACTTTAACCTGAATGCATCTGTCAGATGCTTTTGGTCGACTTTTACAGTAGAATCAAACACAACATTAGAAATAAAGATATCAATCAAGTTTCCACTTTAAAGCTAACTTTCTGAGCAGGATTTAGGAGGACTGATGAGGACTGGGTAGACTGGTGCAGCTCGTTGTTTTTAACTGCAATAATACAAACCCATCATGCATTTTTCTAAGGACAGGCCTTTTTTTTATTCACAGTTATCGACAGACACAAGAAGGTGTTGATTCCAGAATCCAATTAGAGCTTTGTGTTTTTATAACTCTACTCCAATATTTTAGTATTATATTCAACACCTCATTTCAGGCCCAGCTTGGCTTTCCATCAGAACAATGACATAAAAATCCAAATAGGTGTTCTCTACCCCTAATCCAAATATTAAAATTTGCATCAGGATTTACAGAAAAATATAAGTTATCAGAACAGAAATGATCTCCACCTGGATGAGAGTGTTGTCACATCACAAAACCCTCAGTACCCTGGCATTTGTCAAACAACTTGGATTGGACCTGTTTCCAGTTATAACACAGATCTAAAAATTCAAACCAGTATGTTCTTCTCTTATACAGTTCCATAGGTTAAAATATCTTTCAACATGGTTTAAAATAACTTGCAAGCAATGCTGCATGACCCATATCACTGTACCCACACCACGGTACCAATACCTGATAAATATACAGATATCACTATACCATAACACCAAGAGGCTAACTCTATCACACATCATCTATGTTCTGATGAGACAATGACTGTTTGGCAGTTGTAGTTACAGTCAGTCACACTGACACAATTTATTTGTAAACGTCATAAAGAGTAAATACTTTGAAGATTGATCAGGACACAAATAAATTTGTCAGATTACAAACAAAAAAAATTTTTTCCACGACTTTCTGCCATTTGCAGTAAATTTCATTTTTATTGTCCCGTTTTAATTGCGTCTACCTCAGGCCCAAACTTCACCTGCTTGTTGAGGAGAGTGCAGACCTGCCAACCTTGTCAAAATTTCTTTGAGTACCACTGCTTTTTTTTGTTACTCCATAGCTTTGCATGCAGTAATTTCTACATTCACTGGCTGGAAATTGGTTGTAAAAAATTATTTTAATATGCATTTAATTAAAACAGTACATTTATTTTGTATATTGCAGTAGATGTTTTTGTTTTCAAGAATGTAATAATTAAATTGGCTTACAGCACATGTGCACACATCACTGGGGCTAATTTACATTACCTGGTGGGAGCTGTAATGTTTAAAGGTCAGCTAACACCAGTGTTGGGCAAGTTACTTCAAAACTGTAATGCATTATTTATTGTTACCGTCATTTTTAAGTAATTTGTTACATTACAAAATTACTGTTTTTTAAATGTGAGGAAGGCATTAGTCTCGGTGATCTCTACATTTCTAGATCGATAAAGAAAGCCAGGGTTATTATATCTGACCCTGAGCCTCCATTGTGGACAGAATTTCAACTCCTGCCATCAGGACGACGATACCAGGCGAAGCTGTGTAGGACTGAAAGAGGAAAGAAATTTTTCATTGCCACCACCGATTAGACTAGTAAATTCAGGCCTATGAGGACTTCTTGTATTGTTTGTTGATCGTCTGTGCTTGGATTGAATGTTGTTGTTTTATGTGTACTGCTGCTTGTGAAACAAATTGCCCCACAGGGATAATAAAGTGAACTGAACTGAACTTAAACTACTACTGCATTACTTTTAAGTTACTCTCACCAAAATAACTGCAAATGTGGATTTGACCATCTAAATGTAGCTCATGACACTCAAGTTAGTTCATTCCACATCCAACAGAAGGTGATGTGATGGATACATGTAGAGATATCCAACTATCTGGATGGAACTCCATTCATTCATCTGTATATCCATCCATCCATCCATCTTTATATTAATCCATCATACACACAGTATTTTTAAATTTATACCTATATCTCTCTGCACACGCTCCCTATTCATTAGTTTGACTCCTACCTCCACCTGTCTGCTTCCATCTCGTCCACCTGTCTCCTCCTCCTGCAGCTTCCTGATACGCAGCACGCACCGTCCTATGCTCGGTGTGTGAGAGCAAACTCCAATTTCTGATTTGAAAAATCCTTACAGCTAGACTGTTAGTGACTCTTTATCATGAGCATGACAGGCCTTAATTGCTGTGAGCGCGCGCGACTCAGGCTGTGCACTCTTCTTTCGGACTGAGTTCTGACACATGGATTTCAGTCCGACTCCGGACAGAAATGGACGGTTCGGTAGACTCGTTATTCTCCGCTTTTCTACAACGACTGGCTGAAACTGCTTCACCATGCTGCTGCATCGTGTTGTCAGACATGAGCATGCACGCATTTCCCACAGAACTCACATGTCCACAACTTTTTTGCATAGTTTAGAGGGGCGAGTCGTACCAGCGTACTTGGATGTCACATTGCATACCTGCTACGCAAAATGCGTACATCTTGGCAGGTCTGAGAGTGTTACTGCAGAGATAACTGTAAAAAACTAATCTGTAGCTGGGAAATCAGAGTGTAGGATAGTCATTGGTAGGTGACAATGTGAAGGTGGGCCAGGTAGACACAGGAACTCACCTTAAATTTAGTCTGATGATTATCTGGAACTGAGTCTTTCTCTGGACAGCTTAAACAGCTACCCATGGCTTCTTCACAGCACCATCTGACGTCTGGAACAACAAAAAACATCAGTGATGTCAGTGAGCAACTAGTGGTGCAACAAACATAGTATTAAACATCCTGATATCCAATGGTAATTCATCCAATGGTAATTATCGGCACTCGAGAGAAACTTCAAAGTGAATCGCTCTGAAAGTGAGGCTTTTTTAAATGAAAGTGAAACCTAAACTGGCCTCTGATGCTGCAGGCGCTCAAAATACCAGGTATGGAAATAGTGAAAGAATTTCAACTTGAGGTCACAATATGTGATTCACGGGGCAGAAAGATACACCTTTTGCCCCCCTGCATTACAGGATCCTTAAGAGACAGAGAGTCACGAGGAGAGAGACAGGAGAGGAGAAAATGGAGACTAAAGCCCTGAGAGACAGGTACAGGTGTGTGTGTCTGAAAACAATCTATATGAAACGCAGTATTATCACAATATATAACACATTTTTATTATAGAAAAGGAAAAGCATGTCTTAACTTTGACTTCATTTTCTATTTATTATCCGATCCTTTAATGTTTCAGTGAAGTTTACCTGAACTGATTACATCTTTGTTTAACAAGAAGAGAGGAAAAGAAAATCGAAACACAGACTGGCAGCCTTGGAGAGCCGAGACGCAAGGACTGAAAGAAACTGAGACAGAAGAGGAGAGAGACAAGAAAGAAACATTTGCAGGATAAATTTGAATTTTAAAATAGTCTTCAAAAGGTCATCTCCTTCTTGTGAGTTTTATGTATCGTTACAATCCTATGAGCATGATGTCACACAGGTAAATCTCTACAGATGGACTCACCTAGACCTGGCCTCCAGCTCCTCTGGGTCCATTCTCAGAGCTTCAGTGGGTCAGCAGGGAGGAACCACTGCTCTGCAGGAGAAAGCACCACATTATCACAAAAGTCTGTCCTCACTTCTAGAGTAACTGATATGACTGAATAAATACACATCAAAATCAACTGTGAATGGTTTTCAACAGCCCAATTTAGTTTAAAACTACATAGTTAAATGTGATGGATGTAATGTTCCTTTTTAACTCTTATTTAGTCAGGTAATATTCCATTGAGATTAAGAATCTCTTTTCCAAGTGAGGCCTGAAAGGTAGTTGGGAGTTCAATATCTTGCCTAAAAATATGTCAACACATGGCCGGGGACTGACAGAGGTCAGACTGGACTGTGGTCACGTAAAAGTGAGTAAGTAAGGCTTTAATTATAAAGCGCTTATAAAGATAAAAATCACTGAACATGAACAATAAAAGACAAATTAAAAACGGTAAAACAAAATCTTTAAATAAAAGCAGTTTTACAAAGATGCATTTTCATTTGCTTTCTAAAAAACTAACCAGCAGCTCTGGTGGCAGGTTGAACTTTTTGAGCTACAGCAGGAGGTCCATCCCCTGCTGGACCTTCTTAATGATCGCGTCTATATTAGCGACCCTCCAAGATCCTGGATGACGGAGGGACTCAGACACTTGAATGTGGCCACCCTAGACAAAGTGATGTTGAGAATGGTGATGGAGGAAATATGTGCGTGTTGAGGGGGGGGATCCTCCTGAAGTCCACTGCTATCGTCACAGTGTTTAGTGTGTTGAGCTCTAAGTTGTTTTGACTGCAGCAGAGGACCAGCTGTTCCACCTCCTGCCTGAATGCTGACTCACCATCGTTCCAAATGAGGCAGATGACCGTTGTGTTGTCTGCAAACTTCAGGATGACTGGAGGTGCAGTCATTTGTATAAAAAGAGGAAAGCATTGGGGACAGCACACATTCCAGGGGGACACCAGTACTGATTGGTCTGGGTGCTGGATGTTGGATGTTATTTTCTCCAGCCTCACCTGCTGTATCCTGTCTGTCAGGAAGTTTGTGATCGACTGACAGATGGAACAGTTTGGACTGGAGGACTCCTGGGAGAATGGAGATGAACGCTGAGCTGAAGTCAACAAACAAGATCCTGGCATACAGCCCTGCAGTATGGAGATGTTGCAGGATGTGATGCAGTCCCATGTTGACAGCAGGAGACCTGTGATGATCCTCAGGTGCTTCAACACCAGCTATTAAAAGGATTTCATGTCCACAGGTTTCAGGGCAATAGGCCAAAGTCATTTTATCCTCATATTTTTATTTTTATCATTATTGTTTTATTGTTATTTACTGGGGGCAGGCACTATCTGGGTTGGAGCCTTCCTGGACTTTTGTCTTATGAAGATCTGGTATACCTCATCCATAGAGATCCTCAGTGCAAGTGGGGGGAGGGGTGGTAGTGATAGTAGACAATGGGTGATATCAGGGCAAGTGGTTGGCGTGGAGGACAATTTCTCAAGTCTACAGTAAAACTCATTCATGTCCTCTGTTTGTTGATCATATTTGTGATATGTGTGCCAAGAGCATGTGAGAACAAAATTTTCTTCTGTGAACACATGACAATAAAATAACTTTTGTTCTACTGGTGAGCTACTGATGAGCAACAGGTGAGCTGCAGTTGAGCTACTGCTGAACCACATGTGAGCTACTGGTGAACTGCAGGTGAACTATGTGTGAGCTACTGGTGAACTATGTGTGAGCTACTGGTGAACTATGTGTGAGCTACTGGTGAACCAAAAGTGAGCTAGAGGTGAGTTAGTAGTGAGCTACAGGTGAGCTATAAATGAGTTACACCACTTTGCTTGTATGATGATATTTGTTCAACTAACAAACTGTGAACCCATAAGGATTGTAGATTGGCTCCAGTAGTCTACAGTACATGTTTAATCAAACATTAATGGTTGACAGCTGATCATCCATCCAGCTATTTTACCTGATTCCAATAACTTTTAGATTAGAATGAACAACACTTCACACAAAGTCTGAGAAGTGAGAGAATTAATTCTAAAGTACTTTTTCAGTGAGCTAAAGTCAGATTATGAATCTTTACTATTATGAATTTCAGATTAACACCTTTAAACGTTTTTGAAACTTTTATTCCCAAATGCCTCAAACTTAAGCACTTGATTATATTTCTAAAGGCATCATTAAAAGGTCAAACTCTAAACCTGCCCAGCCGCCAGTTAACCAGGTTACCCTGACGTCACGGAATGACTTATTTAATCACGTATTGATCGATTTCTAAATCTCAGCTGCTCTCAGTGACAGCTGTGTTTTCAGTGCATCTCGCCATCACTTTCCTCAGCGCGTGTGCTGAGTGTCTGTTAACTAACCAGGTAAACTAATTAACTAACCTCACAGTGAAAAACATGTGACTCACACAGAGCTGATAGTTTGCGGGACTTGGGTCACGCAGCAACTGCGGTACGAGGCTTCTCTGTGTGAAGTTGCTGTAATGGCAGCTAGTTAGCAGCAGCAGCTAGTTAGCAGCAGCGCTCCGCCCGCTACCTTCCCCAGACAGCTCGGGCCGCCATCACGGACTCACATACCTCGGTTAACGAATGGACTTCCACCACCCGAATCTTCGGGACATCCAGGAGATGTAGGGGCTCGGATCTGTCCGTGATGCAAGAAGTTCGGCTACAGTTAGCGGCTGCTACAGCAGAGATCCTCCATGTTTCTTCTGCGCCGCTGGAGCGCCCAAAAAACAATCACAACTTCTTTAAAACGCCCCTAAAGTTTCTCTTTACAGCAAATGACCGACCTAAACGGGTTCGAATCCATGTACGGTCCTCAGTGGGTCACTGCGGACTCCAGGGTTTGGTCCTGGAACTCTTTCCTCCGATAAAAAACGAGTTTTTCTCTCTCGATCAGCTAAAAGAGCTAAAATCACTGCGATCTGCTGCCGCTACTTCCGACACTTCACGCGCTGCACTGAGCATGCGTAGAGCGAGGACGGGCTAGGCCTCTAGACAAACATGCACACAGGCACCCACACAAACAGACATGCACGGAAACATCACATAAATGCAGAACTATACCAGACAACACAAGAAGAACACGGACTCACAACTACACACATTTAATGTTACTGTAGTTTAATGAGTAGCTGTAGTTTAAAAAGTTACTGTAGTGTAACAGTCATTAGTTTAATTGGTTACTGTAGTTTAAAGTTTAGTCTACTCTTGTTTGGATTGGTCTTGAAGTTTTTTTTCTTGTCCTGTAGTTTGGTCTGGCATTTTAGTCTGATCCTCTAGTTTGGTCTGTCTGGTCTGGTACTTTAGTCTGGTCCTGTGGTATCAGGTCTGGTATTTTAGTCTGGTTTGGTATTTTTGTCATGTCCTCTAGTTTGGTTTGGTCTGGTATTTTAGACTGGTCTTGTCATTTGGTCTAGTATTTTAGACTTGTGTTGTGGTTTGATCTGGTCCGGTAGTTTAGTCTGGTCCTGTGGTTTGATGTTGCAGAACATTGGGTCCATTGATCACAGAAATCAGGGTTAAGTACACCTGTTGTGTTTAATGAGCTGCAGATACACAGGTGTGTTCAGGTACAGGTAGAGGAATAGGTAACCCCTACATTCTCCTGTTTCATGAACAATCATGTCATGATCAAACCGCTACATCCCAACAGGACGCATTCAGTCTTCATCTTACTTAACTTTGGTTACATTTATATATTAAATATGAATGCTGATGGAATGTTCCTTAGCTCAAAAAGTACTCTGTTATCAGTCCAATCACAGCATCTCTATGAGACGGTCAGAGTTGCCGAGGGTCCTCGCTAATCCCTGGTAGCTGGAGTTCATGTTCTCAGGCCAGGGTATACGAGGTTCTCCTGTTCGCTGCACAGCTTTCTGGCTCTCAGGACATCTCGAACACACTGATGCAGATAAAGGTACTGACTCTGGTGAGAGAGTAGAAGTGTGTTAGAAGTCATGAGCACTTGAGTTTGACTCACCTAAAAAGAAGCAACAGGACCAGCTTTGATCTGTGATTAGCCTTCAAGTCCTCCAGGATATAGTGAACCTCTGAGACTATACTCTCCTCTCATCCAAAAGTTTTTTTTAGTTCTAATCGAGGCTTTGGAGTTTCATGTTAAAATCACGTTAATTGAGCAGTCATGGTCATGGAGAATCGTTTGGGTTGGTGCGTCAGATGACTTGTTTATTTGAGATGCAGGAACATGGTCCGAGATGCTGTAAAACTGAAGAGTCAAAGGTGGTCTGTATGCCTCCTTCTCTGCTTACTGTTGTATTTTCCTGTTTGACATATATGGCTTTAACTTTCTGACCACCAGTGAGGCACAGTAATACTACCTCCTCTGGACCCCTTTAGCATGAAACTTTTTTTTTATTTCTTTCAACTGAATAATGCCTAAATCACTATGTTTTGGTACTACAGTAAACACTGTAAGTTAAACAAATGGTTGCCTCTCCTTTCTCTGCTAATCTGGGTGTGAGTTGCAGGGGCAGCATCCCAAGTATGGAATCCCAGACTGTCCTATCCCCAGCCACCCACACCAGCTCCTCCAGTGGGATCCCCAGGCCTTCCCAGGCCAGCCTGAAAATTTAATTCTTACAGCTTGTCCTGGGTCAACCCAGTGGCCTCCTGCTGGTGGGCCCTTTTGTTGAGGACCATTCAGTCCTTGTTCCAGCGGAGCGCAAGTCTGGTCAGCATAGCTGGCAGTAGATTCAACTTGTTCCCGGAGAGGGTTGGCCCTTTGTTGTTGTTATCTGGTGTCAGGAGAATCTCGTCTCTGGTTTTTGTGAGTGACATGGTTCTCCTAGCTTCATCAAACTATGACCGTCAGCTCTTGCTGCAGAGATTTGCAGCTGAGTGTAAAATGACTGGGATGAGTAAAAGCAACTCCAAATCTGAGACCATGGTTTTTGACTGGAAAAGGGTTGCTTGCAAACTCCAAGTTGGGGGAAGGTCATACTTTTTAAGTGAAGGAGTTTTTAAGTGGAGGAGTTTAAGTATCTTGGGGTCTTGTTTACGAGTGAGGGAAGGAGGGAGCAGGAGATCGACAGGTGGATCAGGGCAGCATCTGCAGTAATGTGGATGTGAAACCGGGCTGTTGTGGTGAAGAAGGAGCTGAGTCAGAAAGTATGCTCTCAGTTTACTGGTCGATCTACATTCCAGTCCTCACCTGTGGTCATGAGCTTAGGGTACAAACTGAAAGAACACGACTGCAAATACAAGCAGCTGAAATTAATTTCCTCTGCAGGGTGGCTGGGCTCATCCTTAGAAATAAGGAGTGCTGACATCCAGGAGGGACTGGAAGTATAGCTGCTGTTCCTCCAAATTTAGAGGAACTAGTTGAGGTGGTTTGGGCATCTGGTCAGGATGTCTACTGGATGCCTCCCTGGGGAGGTGCTTTGGACCTGTTCTACCAGCAGCAGTCCCCCGGGTCAACCCAGGACAAGCTGAAAGTACATCTCCAGGCTGGCCTGGAAAAGCCTTGCGGTCCCACTGGAGGAGCTGGTGTGGGTGGGTGGCTGGGGGAGAGAATGGTCTCAGATTCCCTAAGTGGGCTGCTGCCCCCATGACCTGGACCCAGATAAGCAAGGCAAGGTGTAGAATATTCATGGATGACAGCCTGGGACATAAAGCAACCCTGAAGCTACTTCATTCACACTTATCAGCACTGATAACTGCAATAACAACAAATGAAATACTTGAACTGATCTATAATCTCATGATCAAGACCTATTAATTCCTAATGACATACACACTCCTATGATGCATCAGTCCTACCTCGGTCTGCACCATGTGGGATCGGTGGAGTCGCAGGTCAAAGACGGTGCCATAGATGTCCATTGTGTCTCTGGTGTTGAGCAGCTGTAGCAATCGATCCAGAACAATAAAGGTTCCAGTTCGGCCCACGCCAGCACTGAAACAGACACCAGCCTCGGGTCAGGAAACACCTCTGAACTGAGCAGAAACAGTGATCAAAACTGTCCAAACGCTGGTCTGGGATCAGCCTGCATGAGTCATGAAAGTCTTCAAAGTTTGACTCATGTTAATATTTACTACTTTATATAATATCTAACTATTTAACATACTGTGACCCACACAAAGACATCTATCCAGCTACAACTTCTATTATCGTCATCAGAAGAATCACAGCCAAATGGCGACTGTGGCTCAGGGGAGAAGAAGTTGTCCACTGATCAGGAGGTCAGGGTTCAATCCCAGGCACAAGCCTTGTGCTGAAGTATCCTAGGTCAAGATACTGAACCCCCAACAGTGAAATGAAACTGTCTGCTGCTCCTCAGGAATGGGTCAGATGTTGAGAACAAATATCACTTTGTTATTTTGTGGTATATACGTCGTGCTGCTATATACTGTATGTAGTACTGTGGTATAAAGATTGTACTGTGGTATATATATTGTCCTGTGCTATATACTGTATATAGCACTGTGATATATACATTGTACTGTAGTATATAGGTTGTACTGTGGTGTATAGGTTGTACTGTGGCGTGTATGTAGTATTGCTAGTAAGTTGCTGATAAAATTCTAGTGTTTTTCACAGATTCAGGTAAATAATTTTTTTGTAATTCTTATGTTTTCTAATTGTTTCATTCTTTCTAAAAGTTGTCTGTTATGTATCTGGTTCATCTCTTGAGTTCAGGAGTCTTTTATGCCTGAATGAGTTAGAAGTCAGTGTTCATTGTTTTAAAAAGAACAAAAATAGACATTTCATTGACTATAATCAGGTACAAGATCTAAAAATGAGAAAAATAATCACCCAAAGTCCATAGAAAAATGATTTAAAAAAGAAAGTAAAATTTAAATAGTTTTAAGTTTGTCTCCTAAAAAATATTAAAATAACAACATCAGCTTGAAATTTTAGCTAAAAAAAAAAAAAAAGAACTGAAAATTAATCAGGTGGAAATTAAAACACATATAGGCTATGCTTTGCCCCCAATGTGTACATATCCTAACCGTGCCCCTGGTCTGGGCTAACCCCCTGCATTTACACATGCTTTTGTTTGGCTCCATATTAGGAAATCTCATCTTTCATTCCTCTGACCAAGACTCATAATCACAGATGGCTCAAAACCTTCTCACCTTAAATGAACAAGAATTATTATTTTTTTAATTATTATTCACCTTTATTTATCCAGGAAAAAACTCATTGAGATTAAAACCTATTTTTCAAGGGAGACTTGGTCAAGATAGGCAGCAAACATCAAACTAAGTTACAGATAAAAGTTACACAGTTCAAAACCCATTTCAAAACAACATAAAATATAATAAAATAGCTAAAAATCAAGTAAAAATCGGAAACAGTCTAAATGAAACAGTCACAGAGTTGGCCTCAAGATTTCTTAGTTTAGATTTAAAAAGACCCAATGAAATTAACTCTGTCATTCTCCATTTGGCCTGCAGTTGTTTCCAAGCTGAGGGTGCTAAGTGGACAAAAGCTCTTTTGCCAAGTTCAGTGAAGAAACTGAATTCACAGCTTAGTTTAGTTTTTAAATGCACTGATAAATAAATTAGATTTGATAATTTGATAATAGAGTCCCTCTCTAGTGTTGATTTAACACTGGTGATTTTACTGTGTGCCCTTTGACCTCAGAGCCGTGTTTACCTGCAGTGAACCACAGTAGGACCAGAACCTGGTGTCCTGTTGACGTAGTCCCGGACGGTGCGGACAAACTGGACAAGCGACTGTGTGGTCTCTGGGACGCCGTGGTCTGGCCACACTGTGTAGTGAAACTGACGGACAAGGCGGCTGAAGCTCAGCTGCTCCTCCTGAACAGAAAGACAAGAGTCTGATCTGGGAGCAGCTCAGTGTCAGTCTTTGACTCAAAGTGGAATCAGAAAACTTACGCTGCAGATCCTGAACTCTCGGATGGTCCATTCTGGCAGCACTGACTCAGACAGCATGTGGACGATCAGATCTCCGTAGAACAGGGGGTCCTGGTCAAAGGGCCAGTAGTGATCACACTTTACCTGGATGGGGAAGGGAGAATAATGTTAAAACCTAGCTCCGCCCCCCAGGTGACAGTCACAGGAAGTTGAGGACTGAAGACCCACTCTGCCTTTCTCCACACACTGAGTCACCATCACCATGTTGTGAACGTTCTGTTCCCACAACATCTTCCAGAAGTCATCCTTCGTTCCTGGCAAAGGACCCTGGGTTGCGATGAACTCTCTCCGGGAATGGTTCCCCTAAAAAACAGGACCAGGATCAGGAACAGGACTACACATCCATTACCCGTCCGTCTGTCCATCTGTCCATCCGTCTGCCCCAGACCAACTGTGAGAGCTCATCTCTCCACTGAGTGCTGGTTCTGGTGTAGCTTTCGCCCTTGGTAGGGTCTTCTATGGTAGACTGGTTCTGGGGTCAACCATCATAACTACCACAAGGATTAGGGAAGATACCTCAACCAGACCAGAGAGTTTGTGGCCTCTCCTTGCTGGGGACACTTCTGGGATCACTGGGTTACTCAAACTTTGCACCATAAAAGGGGGTGATCATTGAGTGTTTTTTTTTAAACTAAGAAGTCTAGATCAAACTCTAAAACTGGTCCCATCAGATAGAAAAGTCCAACAACCTGATCAATCTCTGAGCAGCTGCACTGACAAGGACCAAATGGTTTCTGGGTGAAGTGAAATAATATGCTGTGTCAGAAGGAACTGGTGGCTTACTGGGATGTAGCTGGCATTGATGTAGTCTGAACAGGGATCATCATCCACACAGGATAGCTTCACCCTGGTCGAGTCATCTGAACACAGAAATAAAAGACACACTATTTGATGAAGACTCAATGGACTGGTGAGACAGGTGGAGGCCTCACTCACAGGGCAGGATGTTGTTGTACCGGTTCTTCCCACGGTTCTCTGGCAGGAGCGCTGAGTCTAGAGGCTGATTACGACCAACATCCTTCAGGTCCTGGAGAAAAATTGGAGAAACAAAGATAGACTGCTTGCAATTCTAAAATAAAGACTTTTAAACCTGCTTTTGTTGTTTGGTGCAGATATTGAGTCCAGTTCCTGAGTGTCATTACAATCCTGACTCATGTTTGTAATGGCACTGCTCTCTGACCTGTAGCCTCAACAGTTCAGTTTGGGTGTGACAGCATAGATTTGTACCAAATATGTTAGGGTCTGATGGGGAATACCGGTACATTGGTTACTATGACCACCACTCTCACCAGATGCAAGACCTTTTTAATTGTTTTATTGTTTTAATTGTTTATGAGCCACATGGCATGCTCACCAAGGGTTTGTGTTCCCATTGATGTTCAACAGCAGTGTTTTGTTCATGTCTGACTAGTTTGTAGTTCTTCTCTCATTTTGTTTCTTTGCTCCCATCTCCTTTTGTTAATTGTGTGTATGAGAGTAACTTTCTTCATTAAACCTATTCTTCCTTTCAAAGTTACCGTCTGAACTGGAATATGTTATATGTTGAACAATAACATATTTGGGGACTTGTCCAGGATTTGTTGTTTAGTGGCTTTTTGACAGTTTGGTGTTTGTTGGTGCTGCTTTGTGCCAGCATGGCATTTGTGTGTTTGGCGGTGATCATAGTTGGTGTCTCTTTTTGTGCTTATTGTCCTCTTTAAGATGGAGTAAAGGCTGGATGAGTATTACAGTGTGTGTTCCCAGGTAAGGCCCAGGTGGTGTGTGCTTCACTCACACCTGAGCTGAGTTTAGACCATGCTGCTGAGCTCAGGACTTATCCAAGGACTGATCAGCAGATAAATCTCCGTTATAACAAAACAGACTGCAAGAGGTATGTAGAATTTGCACATGAAAAGGAAGTTGTTTTTGGATGTCAGCATTGGGCACAGGGTGTAAAATGTTTTGATCAGTTATATGGTTTAACCCTGATGGAGGAATTTTAAAACTGTATGCCAGAATAAACAGAAAGTGACTGAGGTTTCAAAAGAAGTGGTGCTCACAGAGACTGACCTCAAACTCCTCTGACAGGAGATAGTTGGAGTCAGCAAGCAGCTTGTTGAAGTGACACTCAAAGTTTGTGACCTTGATCAGACTAAAAGCAAAAAGAAAAAGATTCACTGGTGATGAAAAACTGAGTATTTAAAAACAAAAATGAATATCTCACCTGGAGATTCTTCTGCTGCTGATGAAGAGAAAGAAGAAGAGAGGTTAGATGATAAAGATTCATTAGCTGTTCCATGCTCACCAAAACACATCACTCAGAGTCTTTAAGAAAGCACAGCAGCTACTTCTTCATCACGATCCAGACTGCTGTAAACATGTCAGACTAATCTATCAGTGTGTCCTCATTTAGGTCATTTAATTCAAAACATGATGACCTTTAGTCCTGTGAGCTTCTTGTTTTAGAAAACGTTTCAGATTTTAGCCCTCATCTTCAAGATTCAAGGTTCGTTTTTGAAACTTCTTTTTCTCCATTTATATATGGTAATAAAATGTTTCAGAGTCAAAGTTAAACAAAATGAAGAAACAATCCAGTAGAACCAGAAGAGCCAGTAGAACCAGAAGTGTCTGAAAGCAGATCTCCCATCCACATGGGGGCACCAAACACCACTTTAGGTAGTTTTTTATGTGTGAACTGCAGATCTGTTACAGTTTTTTTCTCAGTTGCTAAAACACTAAACTCTGTTGTCTGAACCAAATTCTCAGTAGCCTGAACCCACTGATTGAAACAATCACTATTTTGACAAAACCATCAGCTCTTTTCAGCTGTTTAGACACAACTTCTCAACACATTTTCATTGTGATGCACGTGTGCTGCATAATGGTGAGCACAGGTGACAAAAGTCAAACACAATTAAAGCACTGGTGTCACCACTTGAACACTACAAGTCAAAATGGATCCCACTTGTGTCTGATGATGTAAGGGAACATCCACAATAACCAGTTCAGAGAGCACTGGTTTGTGAGGCCCTACAATGGACAGAAATCTGAGGAAGAGTTTGTGTCAGAGGAGGTTGAGGTGGTCAGGAAGACAAAGAACAGTAATATCTGATGACATCAGAGCTACTGTGATTGACCATGTTCTTGTCCATGGTCTGAGCATGAGGGAGGCTGGACAAAGGCTACAACTGAACATCAGTAGATTCACTGAGTCCACCAATCTGAGGATTTAGAGCAGAGAACAACTAATGACCTTCTTTTGACATTACAGTATGTAGATGTTGACAGCAATTACTGTATGACATCATACTGTAGAGCTGGTAAGTCCCGCCCATCCGTAAAACCCCACTGGACCTCTAGATTGAAAAACCATCAATGTTAGTGAATGAGAGAAAATCATTTTCTCACATTCACTACTGATGAGGTTTTCCTCGTTGCCTGGTCAGACAACATGTGTCCTGTGATGTGGATGAAGTCCTGTGTCCTGACCCAGTACGGAGACATGATGCTGTGGCTGAGTAACGCACTTAGGTAGTATTTGTATATTTTTGTGCTTTATTTTTACGTACATGGGCTTACTGTACACAAGTGGCAAACGCATCAGATTTCTGTTTGGTTTTACCAGTTCTTCGTGTAAATGCACCAGATTTCTGTTTAGTCTTTTTGTACCAGAGCTAAATGCTCAGTTATTTTAGTTTTACAACATGCATTTCACCTACAGTGAACAAAAACATGTATTTCTCCAGTATCATGTCCTGAGCGTTGTGTTTTCTATTTTTCTACGTAGTGTTTAGTGACTGTACTTAGTGTATATAATTGTGATTGACTCGGGGAACGATTTGACAACAAAGTTCAGTTTGGGGCAGAAATTGAACTGTTTTGAGGTGAAAATTTGGTTTTGCAAGAAAAGTCTGAGATTTTGTGAATTTAGCTTGAAAATTGGGTTTTGTGTTCAAATTTTAGAGAAATGGAGAGCAGTTTTCAAGAAATGTGTCTTAGCAATTGAGAAAAACTGTAAAGGAATCTGGAAGCATGTGGGCGAAGCCTCAGACAGTTAGAAAAATATAATCAGTAAAGGTGATGATTGGTGTATTCTTACCCTCGGACGCCCAGCTGGACTCCTGCAGCTGATCTCTTTCTCCTCACAATTGTTCTGACCACCGGCCGCTCCTCAAGCCTGATGGACAGGTAGACAACACCTGTCAGGTGTGTAGGTGTAGGTTTGTAGCTGTTGTTATGGAGCTGTAGTTGTGGAGCTGTATGTGTATAGTTGTTGTGTAGTTGTAGGTGTGTAGCTGTAGTTGTGCAAGTGCGGGTGTGGAATTGTTGTAGTGTAGGAGTAGGTTTAGGGGTTGAGTTAGAGGTAGGAGTAGTTTTTAGGGTTTGTAATTCCTGAGACTTACGAATTGTGAGCTCTGTGTCTGCAGATGAGCAGAGCGGCAACTGCCACCAAAATGATGACGAGGAAGAGGCCGGCACTGATCCCTTCAATAACACCACTCAGCGGTTCTGAATGAGAAAACAGTTGCTACTTATTTTCTGATTACCTCCATCCACTTGTTGTCTCACCTGTCTTTCTTAGACCTAGTTTTAATAATAGATTCTTTGCTCTTTTCTTTCTGAGGAAACTCAAAGCACTTTACAGACAATCAATTTTTTAACTTGTAACTCACCTGAAAAGGGGTTAAATAATAGGTTGTAATAATTTTTGATAGTTTTTTTTTTCATTCTATGATTGTAAGTGTTGTGGTTTTTATTTAGAAAAACCCAAACTTTCTTTTGAATGCAACCAGTAGTAATTAATGAGAAGTAGTAGAAGAAATTTGCTAAATTTATTCGAGGTAGCTTACCATTGCTAATTTAATTTAACTGAGCACACAACTGTTCCGTTCCAAACCACCCCGCACTGAAGGTAAAATTTTATTGACCCGACCCAACCCGACCCGCGGGATAAAAGACAACTCGCGCATTACTAGCGCACCACACCAGGAGGTGAAAATTATGAGCCACAAAGCTCATGCTGCAGTTCATCAGTGTGTGATCACAGGCTGCATGATTGATAATGTGGCGTAACACACCGGTGTTCAAAGGAGTGTTGTGGCAGAAGGAACTGGTGTGCATGCATGATTTTTACCATGCTTGTGCAGCTGCACCCAGTTGTGTGCACCCCTAGCCAGTTTTGTAAATTCAGGTCAGGTCTTTTTTTTTTATGTGTGGAAAAATAAAGCTCCAGCTTTGTGTCCAATGAGGCTGGTTGTTGATTCTGTTGATGGCGAGTCATCCAGTTGAGCTTTGGAAGTTCCACTACACCCTTCAGCGATTTGTGAGGTAGGATTGTGTCAGTCTCCTGCTTAACACTGAGAACCAAATTTGGATACTGTAAGGTCTTGACTGACCTGCATGCCGCAGGTTCCTGCCATGCCCCCACCCCCCTCAACTTACTGCCATTTTGCACCATTGGTTCCTCTGACCACGCCCAACATTTATGCACAGGCAAGGTGGGTAAAATGTCTTGCCCAATGACACAACTGCAAAGTGATTTGGGAGGATTACCAATTACCCATTGGCAATGGGCCATTGCCTGAGCCATTGCTGCCCCACTTTTGTTCCTGAGTTTAGGATGGTTTATTCTGAGTAAGTGGGTTGTCTCTCACCAGTCTTGGTTACAACAGGTGTTGACAGGAAGGTGTCGGTGAACAGAGGAGACCACACTCTGGAGTCTGCTGTTTCTTCTTCATACAGCTGAGTGAATGCTCTGATGCTGAGTCTGAGAAACAAACACAAACATCAGAACAGCATCGCTGCCTCACAGGTCTGACTCACTCCAACAGCCTGCAGAAACACCTCCATGCTCTATGACTCCAAGGCTATGGGACATTTCTGCTCAGTAGATTTTTAGTGCCAATAAGAATTCACAGCTTTTTACAAACTACTTGGAGGTTAAGGGGAAGGTGATAGCAGGTAAGGACAAACAGATATACAGATACAGACATATACAGTATATGTATATATATATATATATATATGGACAGGCAGGTTCTTTTTACCTGTAGGATGTCTTGGCTTTCAGCGGTCCATCACAGAAGTGGCTCAGGCCCCTGATGGACTCTGCATGATTCAGGCTTCTGTGGTCACAGGTTCCCCCCAGTAAGTCCATCCCCGTCCCCAGGCTGATGTTGTAGATAAAGGCACTGCTGTCCGGACCCTCAGAGCAATGGCTGGTGAAGTAGCTGGTCTGATAGGACTTGATGGAGCTGTTAGATTTGTAGTCCAGGTAAGAGGGAAGTGGGTGCTGCTGGTCTGGCTGCATGCTATTGACACCTGTACACATGGGTCAAATGTTCCAGGTAGATTCTGATGTTAGTGAAGCTCACGACTCTAAGGTTAAACCTTAAGGTTAAACCTTTGTGGTCCACAAACTGGACCACAACACAAGTTCTAGTGCCAGTGTGTTCCATCCTCCACAGGATGTGTGTTGAGGTAAAACAGAGACAGGAAAATGTTCATTAATGTTTAATATAAAACATACTATTCATGGGACAACAACACATCTTTTTGCCAGAGAGACATCAGAATGTCTTTGCTGGAGAACAGAGTTTCTACCACCATACTGACGTACGCAGAATGAAAACTGGTCTGGATCAGTCAGAGGCAGTAAACAGTGTGAATGATTTAAATCATGATGCACTCTGTCATGTGGCCACTGAGTCCTGTAAGAACTCTGTGCTATGCTTCAGATGCCACAGTCCCCTAAAGAGAACACCAAACATTCAGAGCCTCCAGTGGGTTTTAGACCCTGATGGGGCTGAGGCCCTGATGGGTCTAAGACCCCAGTGGGTCTTAGGACTTTTGGATCAGCTCACCTTCGGACTGGGTCACAACCACAGTGAAGAACGTGATGGCTCCGTTGACATCACTGAACCAGCTGCAGTTGAACTGGAATGAGATGGAGGACCTGGTAACCACAGCAGACCTGACACTGACTCGGATACTGAGGGAAGGCTGAGGAGGACCTGCCAGGACCACAACAAGAGATGTATTTTACTGCCTCCACCCTTCATCACAGCAGAAAGATGATAACCTTTGCCCTCTCCTACGGTCAATCATGGTGACCACGTGGTCCTCCACCCCCTCGCTGGTGGTCCTGTCTGAGATGACTTTCAAGGAGACAGTGTAGTGTTTGTGGGGCTCCAGCTGGGTGATGACGTAGTTGGTGGAGTCTCGTCCAGTACGTCGTGAGTACACCAGAGTGTGGGACTCCTGGTGAACACACTCAATGGAGTAGGAGTCATAGTCAGCCTCTGGAGGCCCCCAGGAGCAAGAAATGGAGGTGGAGCTCTGGGGATGACAGTGGAGGCTGTGTACTGGCTCTGGCTCTGCAGAGAGATCAAGTAGGTGATGTCATTGTTTACATGAAACACAATGGCAGGTCATTCCTCCAATCATCCAGCAAACCAATCAGTACAAGAATCTTCCTCTCACTGTTAGGAGTCTTTTTGTCCTGACTGAGGGTTACGTTTGGTTAGGGTTGCTTAGGGTTAGGAATAGTTAGTGTTGGTTAGGGTTAGGCTAGTGTTAGTTTTAGGGTAAAGGTTGGGCAGCATGTAGCTCAGTAGGTAAAGTGGCTGGTCTGACAACCAGAGGGTTGCTGGTTTGATCCCAGCTCCAGCTGGGTTACTTTGTTGTTGTGTCCTTGGGCAAGATACTTCACCCACTTTGCCTACTGGTGGTGGTCAGAGGGACTTGGCGGGCGCCGGTGCATGGCATCTCTGCCTCTGTCAGTGTATCCCAGGGCAGCTGTGGCTACAATGTGGCTGATCACCACCAATGTGTGAATGTGTGCGTGTATGGGTGAATGTTGTGTTTTACAGCTCTTTGGAGAGTGTAGAACACTCTAGGGAAGCGCTCTATAAATACAGGCCATTTATCATTTAAGGTTGGTTATTGTTACAATTGGTTAGGGTTAGGGATGGTTTGTGTTGAGGTTTGGGTTTGGTTAGTGTTAGGGTTGAATAGTGAAAAACGAATCAGCTCTCCAAGATGGCACCGGTGTGTGTAGTCTGCCATCTGCCACTCTCATTATGTTTGTTTGTATTGATTGTGTTGAGTGTTGTTTTAATTGTCAATACTCTGTAGGTGCATAAACACCAAAAACTACTAGATCTTCGGGTTAATTCTAAAGATCTGGTGAAATTGAGAAATTCTGGACCTGAGATGTTGTTCCAACATCTGCGAAATCCCAGCACACTTGTGGCATGCACAACTCCACTTGTCCTGATGTGGATCTGCCAGTTCCTGCAAGGACTGATAATGCTAGATCTCTATATAAACATCTATCAGTGTCAATATTCTCCAGTTTTGAGCTGAGTGTGTTTGAGATTTTTTTGTTGAATCTTTGAACTTAAGTATTTTAAATAAGTTACGTGCTGTCACCTACTGGTTCGGATACTGTTATGGGTGGGGGTGCTGTAGGTGGGTGTGTCTCCAGGCTGGCCGGCCCCGCTGATGGTACGAATGCTGAAGGTGTAGAGTCGTCCAGGGAACATCCCTTTCAGTATGCGGCTGCAGGACATTCGGCTGTGGTACGGGTTGATGACTGAGAGCCGGTCTTGAGGAGTCCACTGCAGGTCAAAGTCGTTGTAGTCAGAATCCACAGGACCGCTCCAGGTGATCTCCAGGGAGGTGTTGGTGACTCCCCCAAACAGGAAGGAGGTTGGAGGTTTAGGGGCTGAGGTTGGATGGAATGTTTGAAACCTTTAGATCATTTGAATTGTAGCGTGATCAATATACACTCTGACCTCTGACCTCTGACCTACGTGATCATCTAAAATAATAATCCATCTTCTTCCCAATAACTCGGATTATAATGACTCTTTTATTATGTTTTAACCTGAATCAACATTCCTCCAAGGTCACGGTCGTACCGGAAGAAGCCACCGGACTTTAATAATAATAATAATAAAGACTTTTGGTGTCTCTTCCTAAAATGACACTTTAATCTGTTACAGAAATGTCTTAAATGATTAATGCACTTTCTCTTACAGCATTGTGAATGTTTGATCCAGCTTCAGTATTATTGTTACTTTGCTAAAAGGTTAAATCAGTATTATTACTTATTTCCACCTTGCTAAGGATAAATAAGTAAACTTTCCACACTCCCACACGGAGGTGACGTCTGACTTTAGAGCCTGAGTCACGTGTCTTGTTTAGAGTCCCCTGATAGGTCCACGTTCCACTGACAGCTCTCAGCTGTCTGCCGACACGAGAAGAATCGAGTTCTTCTCTAGCCTCAGAGAAGACAAGACAAACCCACCGTCAACTCGCTACACGGTGGGCATTGATGCCGACTGCAACCGATAACGGGTCAAGCCCCGTGGCAGTCGAAGAAGCTTCTTACCCCTGAGAGCAGGAAACATCCACCTGCCTCTCTAGCTCAACCAGAATGGGTAAGACAGCCAGCTACCAGCTCGCTAGCCATGGGTCCCACTGATCTCCTGTATCCACGGACGTTCTCCGCCTGGCCGGCGGGTCCACGACCTGTCAGGCCCCCAGATCGACCGAGGGGGAATCTCCGCTTCCTCGTCGAACTCCAGCAGCCGGACGCGATCCAGGAACAAGGTTCAGTAACTACCCATGACCTGGTAAAGCAGGCTACTTTGATAATGCTAACCCTATACCACTAGGTCGCTCATCAAAGTAACCTCTCCACCTTATCCCTGATAACCAAACCCTTAAGCTAACTCCTTAGTCTTAATATCAACACGAGACTCAAGTTCTAAACTCAGAAGATCAATTTCATAACATCTACCATTTAGTGAATGCTTATCAACTTGCTACCTCAAATGCTAATCTGTTTACAAATGTTCGTCAGCTTTTATAATAAATATTGAATATATTTATTCTTGACTCAGCTTCCATTCGTCAAACAACAGGTACATAACTACTCCCTGCGATTAATAGAACCTAGAATTACCTGCTTTTATCACAACCAGTTGTTCAAACCCAGGTATCCGGAGCACACAGCCTCTCGGTTTAAAACCTCGGCAGCTGAAGTGAGCCGGCAGAAGGTGAGTAATAAACATAGCGTTTATATACACTATATGTGGCAAGACAGCCACTTATTACCACTACAGAATGCACTCAGTATATTTTTGTGTAAAGCATATATTAGTTCCTTTGCTGTGATGAAAACACACTAACAGCTGACCTAGGTCAAACTGGTTTGAATGGTAGGTCTCACCAGTCCTGCCCACGGTGCTGGCCCGGTTATGAAGATCTCCGCTTAAACTCAGCACCTCCACTCGGTACTGTCGGCCCGGTACGAGGCCTGAGAACACCCCCTCCATGGTTTCTGCTCCCAGATGGTGTTCAGCCTGACGGGAACCATCCAGGTTGTAGAGAGACAGTAGGTATCCACTCACATCACCGTCACCACGATCCCAGGTCACCCACAGAGCATTAGACTGGTTTCTACTCTGAGCCTTCAGAGATGCCACCGCTGCTGGCTCTGAAGAGGAAATTAATCAGCCTCACCACTTCCATGGTACCAATAGAATGTGTAGTTGGGTCTCACCTGTCCTTGCCCACATGAAGGTCTGGTTAGTCTGGTCTCCACTGTGAATCTGGACCACCATCCTATAGGGAGTTCCAGGCCTGAGGCCCTGGAAAGAGCACTGCTGACTGCTGGGTTGAATGGGCTGGCTCTCCTGCAGCGACTCATCACTTTTATATAGAAAGACCTCATAAAGCTGGAAGTCTCCTTCTGGTGGAGACCAATGGAAAGAGAGGCTGGTGGTGCTACTGCTTTTGATGGACAGGTTTGTGATGGAGGCGGGGCCTGATGAAGAGAGAGACCAGAGGAGACCTTTTGTTTGATTTTTAACATAAAAAACGCCAGACTGGCGAGTCAAGTTTTGATGTTTCTTCACATCCTGGACTTTAGGTCATCAGAAGATGTTTAACTATTCTACAGCTTTTTAAACAGCATTGAACACGTCTCTAATTCTCCAATAAATCTGTTTCTAAAGGTTTTATTGACATGAAATTCTCACCAGATGTTGGTAACAGCCCATCTAATCCACACATGTAAAGAAATCAAACCATCCATGTCCATTCATTAAGTTATGTGTAATCAAATGGAATGCTTGGGAGGGGGAGTAAAAATGTGCAACTGAACAGTCATGACACCAGCTGGAATTAGAAACAAATTCTGCCACTTGAGAGAGGTTGTCTACTGATCGGAAGGTCAAGGTTCAATCTCATACCCATGTGTGGAAGCATCCTTGGTCTGAACCCCCAGCTGCCACCTGGCCACTGTGAAAATGGCTGTCCTATGCTCCTAAGGGTTCAGATGTAAAAAACAAATTCTACAATGTAGTACTGTGGCATATATGTAGTACTGTGGTATATATGTAGTACTGTGGTATATACATTGTACACTGGTTTATAGGTAGTATTGTGGTATATATGTTGTACTGTGGTATATAAGTATGTGGACACAAATCACTCCACCCTGCCGCTTCAGTCCCACCTTTGGCCTAGATAAAGGGGTCTCATTACCAAGTTGTCACACTAGAAACAGCTCACGGTGGGTAAAACCAAAGAGCTTCTCAAGAACTTCACAAACGTATTGTTGCTAAACATCCTAATGGTATTGGTTATAGAAGAATTTCTAAACTACTGAAGTTCCAGTGAGCCATGTTGGGGTCAAAGTCAGGAAGAGGAATAAACATCATGGCACCATCAATCAGCCTTGACCAGGTGCCCCATGCAAGATTTCAGACAATGGAGTGAAAACAATTATCAGAGAGTTGTCCAAGAGCCAAGGACCACTAGTGGAGAGCTTCAGAAAGACCTGGAATTAACAGGAACATTTAATTGTTTTATTATTTTTCATATTAGTTCACGAAACGTAATGAAGACAGGGATGGTTTAGTTTATTTATATGTGTTGTTATGACATCGTTGGTCTCCTTGTGGCTGATCATGACATTCCACTACGGTCACATGGTTGATTGGAGTTATTCAGAACACCTGAGGTCCTAGAGCAGGGGTACTCAATAGGTGGCCCTATAAACTTTTACACAGTGGTTCTCTCCTTTTGTTATGGCCACTTCAGCAAGGTCAACACCTGGTGAGAATTCCATGTCAATAGAACCTTAGAAATAGATTTACTTGGAGAATTTAATTTACCTGCTATGTGTGAAGAACTGTTCGTTACTGTCCTTTTATTGGTCTCAACTTGGAACTTAGTTTGGGGACCTTCTCTCTATCCCCATGGTGCTGACTGATACACAGTCACAAGTAAAGTCGCTCCTGTTGTGTTTTGCTGAGGAAGGATCATGTTCTGCTGTTTTTCTTTAACAAAAACAACTGCAACAACAAACTGACAAAGCTTCATGGATGAGAAGCAAAACATCTTCAAGGAACCAAAGAAGTCCAGTTGCCTTCAGCTGAACCCACAAGGAACTACCATGAGCTGAATGACTGAGAACCTTTACCAGCAAAAACAACAGTGGACTTTTGTCAATTTATTTCAAAAGTTGTTGCATTATTTGTCAATCTTGACTTTTACTCTGAAATAATTTTAACTTCTTAACAGAAATAAACTTTTTTTAAACTTAATCTGTTGAAAACAGCCATGCTGTCTGAGTTCAAACAGGAAGTCTTACGTGTTCGAGCTTCAGCACTGACCCCCAGGCTGTGGACCCCTCCACTGGTGGTCTGGATCAGGATCCGGTACCTCTTGCCTGGAGTAAGCCCATCAAACCTGTAGCGGGTGAATCCGAATGGCTGCCAGGCATTGGTGACCACACCGCCTCTTTCATCCAGAATCTGCAGAATGTACCCGTCTGCCACACCCAGCACCTCCTGCCAGCTCACCTGAAGGCTGCAGGTGCTGAGGACGGGCTCCACCTGCAGGCCTGTGATGGCTAATGGGACTGCAGAGCAGAAACTGAGTGTTACAGCTCCTACAGTGATAGTCAGTGTGTTCTGCAGTGGGTACTGACCTGTGCGTCCGGTGGCTGTGTTGTTGTTCAGCAGCTCTCCGCTTTCAGACTGAACCATCACGGAGTACAGCTGACCTGGCTGCAACCAGTCAAACGTCACTTCATTCTGCTGCTTCAGGACATTGCGGACAGTCGTCTCTCGACTCTCTCTGTATAGATAAACAGAGTATCCATCCACATCGCCTGATCCAGGAGTCCAGCTCACCTTCAGACTGCTGCTGTCACCACTCACGTGGATGTTCTTCACTTTACTGGGAACTGATGGAGGAGCAGAAACACATCCATTAGTTAGCAGACCTGATTCTTTGCTGGTGTTTTTATAAACTCCAGCATCCTGGTGGGCCTGAAGAGACCTCCTCTCTGGATAAGGTGGACACAGTTTGTTCATTTCAGCATCCAGCAGTAAAGAGATGGAGGTCTCAGAAAGAACAAAGAAAGAACTATATTTCCACTTATCACATTGCTGCTGAACAACATGAATGACTAGCTGAGGAACAAAGTGCACATGAAGCACTCAGCCTCTCCTGAGAGGTGAACTATCACCTGTCTGCTACTGCCTGACCTGTGCGGCCTTCGATGTGCTGGGCCTTCTGATTCGGACCGCTGAAGGTGGACACCAGGATCTTGTAGAGCCGTCCAGGTGTGAGCGATGACAGGATGCACTCATTCACCCAGCTACCCAGAGTGATGGGAGGAAACACCTTCATGTCACTGAACAGCAGCTGCACCTCATAATGATCCACGTCACCTGGAGCCGCTGACCACGTCACCTGCAGCTCCTCCGTCGCCTGACGGGCCAGAACCAGGGACCGGACTGCTGCTGGGACTAAAAGGAAACATGAGACCAGACCTGGGGTCAGTCTACTTTAAATGTTTCTGTAAATGATGACAAATATTTTTGACAGCAGGAAGCTGATTGGGTCTAAATAAACCCCTCCCACCTGCTCTGAATAACCTGTTTTAGGAATAATGTGATCAGTCAGCTGACTTGACTGTGATATCAGAGAGGACAGTAAAGTCTGAATTACAGCCACCTTAAAGCCAGTGGTACATATCCAGATAAACTGAAGTGATGAGAGTCTGCAGCCACTCACAGGTTCTGCCGTGGGTGGAGGTGCTGGCCTCATAAGGTCCACTCCAGGTGTTCACCAACACCGTGTAGAGCCTGCCCGGTTCAAGACCTGTGAACACACACTCGCTTTGCATCTTCTGCACTGTCTTGTTCTGCAGGAAGGTGTTGTTGTGTTTGATGAACACCTGGTACAGGTCAAAGTCTCCGGCAGCGTGACGCCAGTAAACCTTCAGGTAGTCGTTGCGAGCACCGTGGGTTGCTGTGGGGTTCTGCACCTTCGACGGTTCTGATAATTTTTTAAAAAGCACAGGTACAAAGTGAGGGTCTTGTTAATCATGTTTAATGGGTCACATGTGTGGGTTCAGGGGGTCAGGCTCAGGTTAAAGGGAGGGGGAGTTTGGTAAGGCTTTTTAAGGTAACTGTGGTGTGGCAATCAGATTTGACTCTGGGAAAACAACATTTAACATTCATACAAGATATGAATATTATTTGCTTGTGAACTTTATATTTGATTGATGTAATTGAGGTGATACTTTGGGGCTCTAATTAATAATTTGACACATAGAAACTTCATTTCATGCAAATCAAATCTATTACTATTACACTATTACTAAACATTACACTAGTATTAATCAAAAATATGAAAACAATAACACAAAAGAAATGAATCAAATCTAAGGTGATGAGTAAGGATTTAAATGAGTCTCTTGGAAAGACACAAGTTTAGGTTTGGGAATAAATCAAATATATCAGACAAGATTATTTAATTAATTATTGAATAACTAATTATTAGTGAATAATTAACAAATCAGACACCAGTTCTGCAATAGCACAGGTGAATACATAAACAGAAGCTGGCTTCTTATTGGATCGAGGTCACCTTGTAAAGTCAGTCTCAGCCATCTGAGGGAAGTCTGATCCCCATGCTGTTCAGGTGGATTTCAGTAGCTGGTGACACTGAGTCACTGGTGTTTGACTGGATTTGTTCGAGATGGCCGTCATGGTAAAAGCAATACTCTGACTTGAACTCAGTAACCAAAAATTCACAAACACTCTCGTCTTACCACAAATTTTAGAATACATGCATGAATCATAAATCACACTGGGTATTTTATCTATTTTAGGCGAGTATAATTCTCATTTCTGTAAGACTTGCGGTTTTCTCAAAAACAGACAATAAAAACACAAATTCAATGATAACACAAATGTAAAAAAGCGCAACACAAACACCATAAATACACAAATAATGGCTCCTACGTGTTCTCTCTTGGATGAAGGTTTGGTTCTGGTGGTTGCCACTGCAGGAGCTGATGGAGATGTTGTATAGGCGTCCAGACACCAGGGAGTTGAACACACAGCCAGGGTTGGACTTAGAGACGACCACGGTGTGGACTGTCCTGTCTCTGTCCCTCAGGGTCACCAGGTAACTGTCTACATGACCGGCTGCCTGACTCCACGACACCGTCAGGAAGTCTGTCCGCCCGTTGTTACTGACCCGCACATCAGAGGCTGCTGCTGGCACTGAGGGGAGAAGAGTGGAGTCAGACATACAGGTAGAGACAGGGAGAAGTCAGACAGGCAGGTAGAGACTATAAACAAGGGTTACTCAACAGGTAGCCCATGAGCCGCATCTTTCTGACCTTTAAGACACATCATGCCCCCACAAGCTGTAAGTCTTTCACTGTACCTACATTTCCACATCAAGGCAAAATGGTATTATGTGCTGTGTGTTTACACAATGATACTGATTTTCTGGTTCTGACAGAGACTTGGCTAAACAAATCAACCCCAGACAATCACATTACAATCAAAGGTTACTGTTGGAGTGGGAAATGACATGTTGGGTTTAAAATAAAATTAGAACGAAAGGGAGATGTTGCTAATCAAATCTTATGTTAGGTTGACGTTATAAAAAGGATAGAAAACTTCAAACACTCTGATGCAGATGAGGTCATGGCCAGGCTAACAGTTTCAGGACAGGATGTACTCCTATAGTAAGAGATGCTGATCCCATAACAGGGGCTTTCTAGTTAGTAGGTATTGTGGGATAATGTGGGTGTGAGTGATATGTCTTGTCAACTGTCGTAAAGAAACACATGACTTAGTCGACTTCACTCAAAAAAAGTTATATAAGTGCTGTATATATATGTTATAGCTTCTTAGCAGCGCTCTTTAGCAGAGTCCCGCAACAGGAAGTGCAAATTAAACCGAGCCGCTCATCACGCTGAACAAACAGATGGCCCAAAATTACCAGATTTCCTGTGTGCCTGATTTCCAGCCCAGTAGTGGTTCAGACCACGGCAAGTGAACTGTCCATATTTTAATTACAGACCTTTAATTTCATAGTTTATATGTAGCTACCAGGGTCACACAGTCAGCGGACCATCTGCTTGATGGTGCGTGATGACACGATATGGATTCTCTATTCAGCTTGTTCAGAAAGAATATTTAAAATAAATGATAATTGAATGTTATTGAATGTGTCATATTATCATTTTAACAATAAGTGATGGTAAAAATACCAGATTTTTAAAAATCTGTCAGTCAAAATGACAGACAGGTAGTCTGATGGTTTCTATAGTCTGAGGGTTTCTATAGTCTGATGGTTTCAGTAGTCTGATGGTTTCAGTAGTCTGATGGTTTCTATAGTCTGAGGGTTTCTATAGTCTGATGGTTTCTATAGTCTGAGGGTTTCTATAGTCTGATGGTTTCTATAGTCTGAGGGTTTCAGTAGTCTGATGGTTTCTATAGTCTGAGGGTTTCTATAGTCTGATGGTTTCTATAGTCTGATGGTTTCTATAGTCTGATGGTGTCTATAGTCTGAGGGTTTCTATAGTCTGATGGTTTCAGTAGTCTGATGGTGTCTATAGTCTGATGGTTTCTATAGTCTGATGGTTTCTATAGTCTGATGGTTTCTATAGTCTGATGGTTTCAGTAGTCTGATGGTTTCTATAGTCTGAGGGTTTCTATAGTCTGATGGTTTCAGTAGTCTGATGGTGTCTATAGTCTGATGGTTTCTATAGTCTGATGGTTTCTATAGTCTGATGGTTTCTATAGTCTGAGGGTTTCTATAGTCTGATGGTTTCTATAGTCTGATGGTTTCTATAGTCTGAGGGTTTCTATAGTCTGATGGTTTCTATAGTCTGAGGGTTTCAGTAGTCTGATGGTTTCTATAGTCTGATGGTTTCAGTAGTCTGATGGTGTCTATAGTCGGATGGTGTCTATAGTCTGATGGTTTCTATAGTCTGATGGTTTCTATAGTCTGATGGTTTCTATAGTCTGATGGTTTCAGTAGTCTGATGGTTTCAGTAGTCTGATGGTTTCTATAGTCTGATGGTTTCTATAGTCTGATGGTTTCTATAGTCTGATGGTTTCAGTAGACTGATGGTTTCTATAGTCTGATGGTGTCTATAGTCTGATGGTTTCAGTAGTCTGATGGTGTCTGTAGTCTGATGGTTTCTATAGTCTGATGGTTTCTATAGTCTGATGGTTTCTATAGTCTGAGGGTTTCTATAGTCTGATGGTTTCTATAGTCTGAGGGTTTCTATAGTCTGATGGTTTCTATAGTCTGAGGGTTTCTATAGTCTGATGGTTTCTATAGTCTGATTGAGGGTTTCTATAGTCTGATTGAGGGTTTCTATAGTCTGATTGAGGGTTTCTATAGTCTGAGGGTTTCTATAGTCTGATGGTTTCAGTAGTCTGATGGTGTCTATAGTCTGAGGGTTTCTATAGTCTGATGGTTTCAGTAGTCTGATGGTTTCTATAGTCTGAGGGTTTCTATAGTCTGATGGTTTCTATAGTCTGATGGTTTCTATAGTCTGAGGGTTTCTATAGTCTGATGGTTTCTATAGTCTGAGGGTTTCTATAGTCTGATGGTTTCTATAGTCTGAGGGTTTCTATAGTCTGATTGAGGGTTTCTATAGTCTGATGGTTTCTATAGTCTGAGGGTTTCTATAGTCTGATGGTTTCAGTAGTCTGATGGTGTCTATAGTCTGAGGGTTTCTATAGTCTGATGGTTTCTATAGTCTGATGAATGAATGAAACTTTATTTCAGACAAAAAGGTTTGTCCATATCCCAAGATAAAAAATAAAATAAATAAATAAAATCAAGTTAAAACCATAACATACAAAAGCACAGATAAACCCATAAAATTAGTACAAAAAATAAAACACATTCCCATTACAGACCATATAAGCAGTTGTTCCAGTGTTTAAAAAGGTCTGAGGAATACCTTGTGTCACTGGAAGTTAGAGTTGACAGAGCTCTGACTACAGTGTTAGTTGACATACTCAATCGGCAGATGAATTTATGCATGTAGAACCTCAGTAGTGCATGAAAAGTAGGGATGTTACTCACAACAAACATTTGACTTGCAGAGGTCCATCTTGGGAGCCTCATGAGGATTCTAAAAGCATCCTGATAAGCCACTTGTAATTTCTTCATTACTGCCTTACTATAGCTGCACCACAAGTGGGCAGTATAGAAGGGAGTGCAGAAGGATCGGAAGAGGGTCACCTTGACATAATCTGAGCACATGCCAAAGTTACGTGCCAGAGTGTTAGCCTGCATGTACAGCTTACAGCACTGCCTCTTAATATCCTCATCATCACGGAGGTCATTTCTTAAAATATGCCCCAAGTATTTTACTTTTCTCACCACATCCAGGACTTGATTTGTTAAGCAAAAAGATGGAAAGTTGAGCTTCTGGTCCTCCTTAGTTGCAGCAATCATGACAACACTCTTTTTGGGGTTAAACAAAATGTCAAATTGTTCACCATACCCAGCACAGACCCTAAGCAGTTGCTGCAGGCCAGCGCTGTAGGGTGACAAGAGGACTAGATCATCTGCATATATTAAATGATTAACAAGGAGGTCACCCACCAAGCATCCAGTCTTGCTATCATTCAGTGCAACAGACAACTCATCGAGGTACAGATTAAAAAGGACAGGAGACAAAATCCCACCTTGTCTGACCCCATTAGATACGGAGAAAGGTTCAGACACTTCCATCCCCCACTTGACCTGCATCAATTGGTGAGAGTACCAGAAGTGTAAAATCCTGATCAGGTATGAAGGAACCCCTCTGTTTTGTAGTTTAACAAAAAGTTTTTGATGATTGACTCTGTCAAAGGCCTTGGAGGCATCTAAAAAACACATAAAAACAGATGTATTCTGCCGCATATACTTACTTACAGTTTCTTTTAAAGCATAGATACATAAATCAGTACTAAGTTTACGTTTAAAACCAAACTGATTATCTGTTGTTACTATAGACTCTTGAAGTCTTTCTAGCAAAATATGCTCAAACACTTTGGACAACACGCTTGCCAGAGCAATAGGCCTGTAGTTATCAATACAGGATATTTTTCCAGTTTTCTCTTTGACTACAGGGACTAAAAGAACAGATAACATGTGATCAGGTAAGATGCCATGCTTCAAAAAGCCAGTAAAGCACAATGAAAGTAACACATGAGCTCTACAACTAGCGTACTTCATGTGCTCTGCTGATAATTGATCAGGGCCACATGCTTTGTTTAAAGACATTTTCTCGACAGCAATTCGGACTTCATCAGCTCGGACAATCATACCAGGATTGTTGTCAATATCGCCAGCATTGAACCTTTCACTATTTACACAGTTAAAAATTCTGCTATAGTGTTTCCTCCATACTTCTGCAATATTCTTATCACCTGAAACCCCATTAATAGTTGCTGGTAGCAGTGGCTTACTGTTACAGGTGAGTTTTAACTCCTTCCAGAACTCAAAAGCTTTATTAGTCTTAAGTTTATTTGCTAGGGAGTTTGCCCGCATTGTTTGCTCATTCCTTTTAATATAGCGAACAGCATTCTTAAACTTAGCGTTAGCAGTTTTCTTAGACTCTAACATTGTACCAGATTTTGGTTTACCAGCAGCTACCCAGGCTTTATAGGCTGCTCTGGATTCAGCGTGCAACACCGAGGCATGCTCACTCCACCCTGGTAGGGGTTCAAATTTTGTTGTTCCTTTTTGGCAAAGAACCCTGCTGGCACTATTCAAGCAGTCCACAATATTCTGGTACAGAGTGCCTAAATGCTGTCTGTGTTCCATATGTTCACAATTAACATCTTTACACTGTAATGTTTCTTTGTGCAAGCTAACAGTGCTCAGACTTCGATCTGACAGTAAGTTATATTTCCTAATATCCTCATCTGTCGCTTTAGCCCAAGTCACCTTGTCTATGTGTGTAGTGCTCTGATGTTGGAGCAGCACAGGCAATGTTTCACAGTTTAACTCTATGGAGACAGGGATGTGGTCAGTTGTCGCCAGGGGATACAAGACCTCCATCTTGGATATACATTCATGTGCATCCTCAGTGCATATACAGTGATCAAGCCAGGATGTTGTGTGCCAAGCCTCACTGATATATGTGTGGCTGTCTGCCGGCAGTTTCTCTTTACTAGTTAAAATTAAATTATTATTTTCACAAAACTGAATCAGGTGTTGCCCAAAGATGGAGCGTGTGTCAGAAATATCAGCATTCATATCACCAACAATAAAAACACAGTTAGAATCACACTGACTAATAAAGGAGCTTAAAAAACCAAGTTTAGCCAGATATTCATCTTCATTTTGCTGACTCTCATATGGGGTATAAATATTTAAAATCATAAAGGCCTTGTTATCCAGAACAATCTTTGTCGCTATGCACCAGTCCACGTTTAGCCTGACAACTGAGATATAAGCGTCATGTTTCTTATGCAAGAGGATGGCCACACCTCCAGGTATCCTACCTCGAATAATTCCAGAGGACAGGTCAGTAGTGGACTCCCCAGCACCATGAAAATTAGAGTGAAGAGAGTTCAACTGGTCCAAGTTTTGTTTAGACAGCATTGTCTCTTGCAGACATAAAATATCAACATCCTCCAAAAGTTTGTCAACAACAATACGACGCACCCTATCCCCAGCCCCGTTACCAAGGCGCAGGCCACGGGAATTGTATGATACTATTCTCATGATTTATGGAATGTTTCATGAAGCAGTGGCTCCCTCGCTGAGCCCACTTGCAGCACTATCAGCAGCCACAGCTCTGCGCTTCTCATAGAAACGCCTCACAAAGGTTCCTTCAGGCCAGAGCTGAGGATCATACAGTTCAGAGACCTCATCACATTCGGCAGACACTTTAAAAGAACTACAGCGGCTCTGGTAGTTGTTAATTCTCTCACACAGCACCTCTCGATGCAGTTTTTCTTTCAGATAGTCAGCCAGCACACTCGGCATTAGATCAGGGCAGAACTTAGTTGCAAATACACTCACCAGTTTGGTTTTTATCACTTTAATCTGTCCTCCAGCACTGGTTCCCACGACGATATGTCTCTTAGAGATATTCCGTTTAGGTCTCAAGTGCGCAGAGCCTTCACCTGGAGCCTGTTTTAAACGGCGTCCCTCCTTAACAACTCGACTCCAAACAGGTGAAGCATTTCTCGGATCCAAATCCCCCATTTTATCCAACTCCGCCGGATCCTTCCGCACCTCTTGGGCACCAGCATCACCACCCGTAGCTGATGTTGAGGCAGTTTGCACCTCAGCAATAGCTTCAATTTGCCGCGCCGTCTTCTCCGCACTCTGACACGTCATCAGCTGATCAGCACAGGGCGAGGTGCCTCCGCCGTTCACACCAAGTTTCTCCACCATGCCCAGGCGCTCACTCATGTTTGCCGTCACCGCACGTAGATCTTCACAGACATTCGTCTGAGCTGACATAGCTTGCCTCAACAAAGAGACATCAGCGCTTAGCTTCTCAATTTTACCAAGCAGGCTGGAGACATCCATACTACTGAAAGTAATTGTAGGGAGCTCATCCAGATGATGCGACACAAAGCGGGGTATGTTTTCGCCAGCCTCATTAAGGAGCTTCAAGCAGCTCTTCACATTATTAACGTCCTTTTGCGGGCCTTTGTGCGTTACGAGGCGCTGCGTTGAGCTCGGGCATAAATCAAAGAGGACCTTCTTTGAGGCCTCAATCCACTCCGAACCAAAATGTTTCACAGCAAGCAAAATGATGTCATCGTGGCTTAAAGTTTTCATTTTGACAACGAGAAAATTTAAAAACTCATCTTCAACAAGAGTCTTGCCATCAGAGGTAGTATAAATCACTGGTTTTGCTCTAGATCCACCAAGAGCACTCAGACCTGCTGGAGCTGACGAGCCACCAGCTTGAACACCTGCCATCTCTCTAAGCCGACTCATCAGACGCAACCAGATGATGGTTTCTATAGTCTGAGGGTTTCTATAGTCTGATGGTTTCAGTAGTCTGATGGTGTCTATAGTCTGAGGGTTTCTATAGTCTGATGGTTTCTATAGTCTGATGGTTTCTATAGTCTGAGGGTTTCTATAGTCTGATGGTTTCTATAGTCTGAGGGTTTCTATAGTCTGATGGTTTCTATAGTCTGAGGGTTTCTATAGTCTGATTGAGGGTTTCTATAGTCTGAGGGTTTCTATAGTCTGATTGAGGGTTTCTATAGTCTGATGGTTTCTATAGTCTGAGGGTTTCTATAGTCTGATGGTTTCAGTAGTCTGATGGTTTCTATAGTCTGATGGTTTCAGTAGTCTGGTGTTTTCTATAGTCTGATGGTTTCTATAGTCTGGTTTCTATAGTCTGATGGTTTCTATAGTCTGATGGTTTCTATAGTCTGATGGTGTCTATAGTCTGATGGTTTCTATAGTCTGATGGTTTCATAGTCTGGTTTCATAGACTGATGGTTTCTATAGTCTGATGGTTTCTATAGTCTGATGGTTTCAGTAGTCTGGTGTTTTCTATAGTCTGATGGTTTCTATAGTCTGGTTTCTATAGTCTGATGGTTTCTATAGTCTGATGGTTTCTATAGTCTGATGGTGTCTATATTCTGATGGTGTCTATAGTCTGATGGTTTCTATAGTCTGATGGTTTCTATATTCTGATGGTGTCTATAGTCTGATGGTTTCTATAGTCTGGTGGTTTCTATAGTCTGATGGTGTCTATATAGTCTGATGGTTTCTATAGTCTGATGGTGTCTATAGTCTGATGGTTTCTATAGTCTGATGGTTTCAGTAGTCTGGTTTCATAGACTGATGGTTTCTATAGTCTGATGGTTTCAGTAGTCTGATGGTGTCTATAGTCTGATGGTTTCTATAGTCTGATGGTTTCAGTAGTCTGGTTTCATAGACTGATGGTTTCTATAGTCTGATGGTTTCTATAGTCTGATGGTTTCAGTAGTCTGGTGTTTTCTATAGTCTGATGGTTTCTATAGTCTGGTTTCTATAGTCTGATGGTTTCTATAGTCTGATGGTGTCTGATGGTTTCTATAGTCTGATGGTGTCTGATGGTTTCTATAGTCTGATGGTGTCTGATGGTTTCTATAGTCTGATGGTGTCTGATGGTTTCTATAGTCTGATGGTTTCTATAGTCTGATGGTGTCTGATGGTTTCTATAGTCTGATGGTTTCAGTAGTCTGATGGTGTCTATAGTCTGTTGTTCTCTATCTGTGTTTTCAGTTTTTTTCTTTAAAACTTCCTGGCAGGAAACCTCTGAGTCATCTGTTGCTGCTCTTTGTCAACACTTCCTGAAAATTCCTCACAAATTCTTGCTTTTCAATAACATCCTTATTTGGCCTGCACCCAGACCCAGAACCAGACCTATAACCTGTCCCAGAACCTGGGCTTTAACCAGAACAAGACACCGAACAAGATCCAGAAACAGAAACAGAACCAGGACCAGACCAGGACCCAGAACCAGTCTCAGAACCAGTCTCAAATCCAGAAGATCCATAATTCAAACCAGGACCAGACCAGGACCCAGAACCAGTCTCAGAACCAGACCCAGAACCAGACCCTGACCAGCTGTGTAATCTATGTTATTTTACTGTATCTTCTTGAGGTTTCAGCTTTAGACGTTTTTCATCTCCTTGTTCAACGTAGATCCAGTGAAAGCAGTTTCAGGTCCAGTTTTCAAACTCTGAAACTTTCCTGTCCATTTCCAGAAACTAATGACCTACTGACCTGTGGTGTCTCTGCATTGGGGGCCAGTGAGGCCTGGTCCTATAGTGTCATAGACATCACTGCTACTGACATCCAGGAACCAAACTCAACAGATTCATTCTCTACTGGGGAAGGGTCAGAACTACAGCAGATCTGTTCAGAACCTAGAACAGATACGGTCCTGAGGGCAACACAACCCTGATCCAGAACCATCAGAACCCTCCTGTACATCTGAACTTCATCCAGAGTCCTGAATAGGTCCTGAAGTTCTGCTCCGTAGAGGAACCAGGAACCCCTTTAATCCATTAGTCCAGATTCTTGGAGAACTAGACTGGGCCGAATCCTGGTTCTGGACCAGATCAGGATTAGAGTCAGCTGTTTCAATGAACTTTATTATTATTACCTAATTAAATAACCCCATTAAAACTTTTTCGAACCTGTTGAAAACTGAAATACAGGAAAGAATGAAGAATAACAACACAAAACCTGGAAAACCTGAACTTCATCCTGACTGGCAGGAATGGATGAAGAAAACAACAACTTCCTGTCCTTGTGTTGCCTGACCCGAGGCTGTTTAAGCTGGAGCGCCTACAGGTGGATCTAACAGGTGAACTCACCTGTGCGTCCCTCTGCTATGGTCTGCCTGGATGTGAGTCCAGCTCTGATGGAGGTGACCACCACCCGGTACAGCGCTCCAGGTCTCAGAGGATGGAAGCTGATGCTGCTGGCATTCGCTGCCACACTCTGGTTTCTGATGACACTGCTATCATCGATCAGCAAGATCTGGTAACGGTCCAGGTCCCCGGGAGCTTGTCCCCACTGCGCCTGCAGGCTGTCAGTGCTGCCGAGGTTGGAGACCTGCAGCCAGCCAATCTGAGCTGGTGCTGACAAGACAGACATGAAGACAATGTTGAGTGATACCAACTCTGTTATGGAGTTTCTAGTCTCTATTGAGATTAACTCAGACAAAAATTGTGACAAGGTCAAAATCCTAGACTGTTTAAATGAGCATTTTATAGCTTTAAATTCTCTGTTGGAATCACTAAACTCCTGTAAGTTGTGTAGATCATCTGTTTTATCTCATAATAAAGAGTTGAGGTGTGCAATGCTAAAAGAGCATGGCAAGAGGTTGAAGCAATCACAGGGTACAAGCCAAAGCATCCAATGAGCTTGATATAAAAGGCGTTTGACTAGCATGGAAGTGAGAAGTATGGTAAGGCAGATATTAAAATTTCTTTTGATGAGATAAAATCATTCTTTAGACACATATAAATCCATACCATAGTGGGCCTGATTGTATCAGCAGTAGGACTGTGCTCAGATCAGCTGTTCAGTCCTTTCAGAGACTGTTCAGCTGACCCTGGTATTGTCTCCAGCTTATGGAAACAATCATTGATAGAACCTGTACCAGAAACCACAGATCTAAGGATTTTAATGACCTGTGCCCAGTCACACTCGCATCTACAGTTATGAATCATTTTGAGAAAATAGTTTGAAGCAGTTTCTTTCTGCGGTTTCACATTTATTAGACCCAAACCAATTTCCTACCATACAAATAGGAATGTTGAGGATGCCCTTCTGACTTTGATGAACAATGTTTATGAGCACCTCCAACATGATAGGAGCCTGGTTAAAATCAGTTTAGTGGCACTTTAACCACACCTGATGGTAAGGAAACTATTACAATTGGGAGTAAATAAACTCATATTCTGAATTTGTGACTTCTTGATTGAGTGAATCCAGCAAGTAAAATCTAACTCTCATATTTCTTCCTTAAAAACTAACAACACTGGAGCACCACTTGCATTAGCACCCATCCTCTGCTGCACGTTATCTACAGCTTACATCTATTTTAACTATGCTGACACTCACAAATAAAAACTGGCATACAGGACAAGTTTTTGTTGGAATGTTGTAGCTGCTGTGATTCAATGTTCTGACAGAATCTCCCCCTGAAACTATCAACAGCCAACGCCTGAATGTGAGTAACGTTTCCTGCTGCTGCAGAATCAGCTGATCACCTTAACCCCTATGACCCGAACCTCTCTCCAGCACTGTTTGAGTTCATCTGTCTGCAGGAAATCCCTGCTCCATCATCAAGTGAACTTACCTGTAAAGGCTCGTGTGAAGGCGGAGCTTTGCAGGCCAACAGCCTCTGTAACCACAGTGATAGTGTACAGCGTTCCCGACAGCAGGCCGTTCACCTCTGCAGAGGTGGTAGTATTCTTCATACTTATGTTCCTCAAAACTCCATCCTGATTCATCAGCAGAACTCTGAAGTTCTCTATATGTCCGGGGCCAGGTCGCCATGACACACCAAGACTGTCTGAGGACAAAGATGCCACCTGCAGGCTGTCCACAGCTGAGGGAGCTGCAGGAGGGACAAAACAGACACCACAGAGGAACCCATATTATATGTCTATTATTAAAAGTCCATTTTTTTAGGGAAAATTATAGCAATATTCTTTTACTGAAAGAAAATTGGGAATAAAAATGAAAAGATCTGCAAAATAAAGCCATAACAAGCATTGGCCTGGAAACCAGAATACAAGACACAAAGTTAACCACCCAATAACAAACATAGTAAAAAAAAACAAACAATGACTTGATGTTCTTTTAATCGAGGTTTTCTATAAATTTTACCAGTTAGACTAACGGCCATAACTTTTTGTATTGTACTTAATTTAGTTTTAACAGTCTTGATTAGACTGATTTCCTCCCTCTCATATGTGGTTCATCTTAAAAAGAAATGGGAGGAGCTTTATTAATCCTCCAGGTAAGTTTTTACCTGTGCGCACTGAACCATGGCTCTTCTCTCCATCCTTCCTGGAGATCATCATCAGCTGGTTTATCGTTCCTGGTTCCAGCTCCATCACATGACAGATGTAAACAGATTTAATGTGTTCCTCTGGCTCACAGTGAATGGTTCTTGGCCAGAAGCCTGTGGTCATGATGACGGTGAGGTCCGGTGACGAACAGGCAGAGGTAAGTCGAACCACAGCTGAATCCGAACTGGAACTGATTTCTGTCAACTCAACGGAACATCTGGGCCTCGTCGTGGTCTGAACCTGGCCCAGCAAAATCCATCAGTAATGCCAAACACACAAACCATCAAACCACAGAACTGCCAAACTATAAAACTACCAAACAAACCATCAAACCTCTAAACTACCAAACAATCAAACCACAAAACTAACAAACAACCACCAACATACCAACTTTCTGTTGGAAATTCGTACAGACTATTAAGTCCCTCCCACCCCCAAGAAATCCTCTCAACCCCTATAAATTCCTTTCACCCCAGTAAGTCCCTCTTATCCCCAGTAAGTCCCTGTCACCCCCATAATTATTTAAATATTGATTATAGAATATTGTCACTAGATTGGTCATGCCACTATTGCGCCCCCATAGTTGTAGCACTGTTGCCTTGCAGGTAGGAGGTCGCAGGTTGGAATCCCGGCTGCGGCCTTTCTGCGTGGACTTAGCATGTTCTCCACATGGATGCCTGGGTTTCCTTCAGACACTCTGTTGCCCCCACAGATCACAACATGCCATATAGGTTATAATTCAGAACTCCCTTGAAAAATAGATTCTGAATCTCAATATTCCTGGTAAAATAAAGGCTAATCAAATAATAATAATCTTGGGATGTCAACAAGTCACATTAGCTTTCCACAACAACACCTGAGATGTGCTACACTGACTACAATTTTCTTCTGCTTCTGTTTTACAAACATTTAAAAAACTTTGCAACAGTTTTATTGAAAGTTGAACTTTTTTTATTTTAGAAAATGATCAAACTGGCAGTAAAGAGACAGCATACTCACAGGTTTGGTGGGTAATAGTGTAGCAGCAGGTGAAGGAGTCCCACTGGCTGTTCTGATGGTGGTGCTGGCTGGGGTCAGTGTTGTAGTTCTGATGGTATTCATGATGGTAGCAAAGGGAGTGGGTGTTGCAGGTGTAATAACAGGTGTAATTGTAGATGTGGTAGCAGATGTTGCTACAGGTGTAGTAAACGGTGTAGTAGCAGCCATAGTAGTGGGCATAGTATCAGTTGTAGTAGCAGGTATGGCAGCAGGCAAAGTAGAAGGCATAGTAGCAGATGTAGTAAAGGGTGTACTAACAGGTGTAGTAGCCAGTGTAATAGCAGATGTAGTAAAAGGTATTGTAGCAGGTGTAGTAGCAGGTGTAGTAACAGGGGTAGTAGCAGGTGTAGTAGATGTTGTAGCAGGTATAGTAGAAGGTATAGTGGCAGGTGTTGTAGCAGTTATAGTATAAGTTGTAGTAGGAGTTGTAGTAGCAGATTTAGTAGAAGGTGTAGTAGGAGATATAATAGAAGGTGTAGTAGCAGTTACAGTAGAAGGTGTAGTAGTAGGTGTAGTAAAAGCTGTAGTAGTAGGTGTAGTAGCAGGTATAGTAACAGGTGAAATAGAAGGTATTGTAGCAGGTGTAGCAACAGGTGTAGTAGAAGGTGTTGTAACATGTATAGTAGTAGATGTAGTAGCTGTTGTAGTAGTAGCAGGTGTAGTAACAGGTATTGTATCAGATATAGAAGCAGGTATAGAAGAAAGTGTAGTAGCAGGTATAGTAGCAGGTGGTGTAGCAAGTGGAGTAGAAGGTGTTGTAGAAAGTACAGTAGCAAGTATAGTAGCAGATGTAGTAAACGGTGTTGTAGCAAGTGTGGTGTCAGGTGTAGTAACATGGGTAGTAGAGACTGTTTTAGCAAGTAAAGTAGCAGGTGAAGTAACAAGTCTAGTAGCACTTGTAGTAGCAGGTGTACTAACAGGTAGAGTAAAAGGAGTTGCTATAGGTGTCTCAGCAGCAGGTGTGGTTTCAGGTGTAGTAACTACTAGTTTGGTTGTAGGTATGATATCAGGTGTAGAAGTTACTATTTTAATTGTAGGTGTAGTTTCAGGTGTAGTAGCTGCTAGTTTAATTGTAGGTGTGGTTTCAGGTGTAGTAGCTACTACTTTAATTGTAGGTGTGGTTTCAGGTGAAGTAGCTACTACTTTAATTGTAGGTGTGGTTTCAGGTGAAGTAGATACTACTTTAATTGTAGGTGTGGTTTCAGGTGAAGTAGATACTACTTTAATTGGAGGTGTGGTTTCAGGTGAAGTAGATACTACTTTAATTGTAGGTGTGGTTTCAGGTGAAGTAGATACTACTTTAATTGTAGGTGTGGATTCAGGTGAAGTAGATACTACTTTAATTGTAGGTGTGGTTTCAGGTGAAGTAGATACTACTTTAATTGTAGGTGTGATTTCAGGTGTAGTTACTACTTTAATTGTAGGTGTGGTTTTAGGTGAAGTAGATACTACTTTAATTGTAGGTGTGGATTCAGGTGAAGTAGATACTACTTTAATTGTAGGTGTGGTTTCAGGTGAAGTAGATACTACTTTAATTGTAGGTGTGATTTCAGGTGTAGTTACTACTTTAATTGTAGGTGTGGTTTTAGGTGAAGTAGATACTACTTTAATTGTAGGTGTGGATTCAGGTGAAGTAGATACTACTTTAATTGTAGGTGTGGTTTCAGGTGAAGTAGATACTACTTTAATTGTAGGTGTGATTTCAGGTGTAGTTACTACTTTAATTGTAGGTGTGGTTTTAGGTGAAGTAGATACTACTTTAATTGTAGGTGTGGATTCAGGTGAAGTAGATACTACTTTAATTGTAGGTGTGGTTTCAGGTGAAGTAGATACTACTTTAATTGTAGGTGTGATTTCAGGTGTAGTTACTACTTTAATTGTAGGTGTGGTTTTAGGTGAAGTAGATACTACTTTAATTGTAGGTGTGGATTCAGGTGAAATAGCTTCCGATTTGATTGTCCGTGTGATTTCAGGTGTAGTGTTGCCCACTTCAGTCACACTCACTGAGGTTTCTGGAAGGTGGGTGGAACCTGCTGCTGAAGTTGGGATTCCTGAAACTGTAGGGTGACTGTGAGGGACTGATGGTTGTTTTGTCTTCATTCTGGGTGCAGGTGTGTGGTGTGGCTTGTCAGTTAGTGGAACTGAGCTGAACACAATTGAACCAGATATGATCGTTGGGATGTTTGATTGGTTGGTGGTGACCACAGCTGGACCAGATGAGACCCTTGGGGTGTCTGACTGGTTGGTGGTGACCACAGCTGGACCAGATGAGACCATCAGGGTGTCTGATTTGTTGATGGTGACCACAGCTGGACCAGATGAGACCCTCAGGGTGTCTGATTGGTTAGTGGTGACCACAGCTGGACCAGATGAGACCCTCGGGGTGTCTGATTGGTTAGTGGTGACCACAACTGGACCAGCTGAGACCCTCGGGGTGTCTGATTGGTTAGTGGTGACCACAACTGGACCAGATGAGACCCTCGGGGTGTCTGATTGGTTGGTGGTGACCACAGCTGGACCAGATGAGACCCTCGGGGTGTCTGATTGGTTGGTGGTGACCACAGCTGGACCAGATGAGACCCTTGGGGTGTCTGATTGGTTGGTGGTGACCACAGCTGGACCAGATGAGACCCTTGGGGTGTCTGATTGGTTGGTGGTGACCACAGCTGGACCAGATGAGACCCTAGGGGTGTCTGATTGGTTGGTGGTGACCACAGCTGGACTAGATGATAAGACCCTTGGGGTGTCTGATTGGTTGGTGGTGACCACAGCTGGACTAGATGATAAGACCCTTGGGGTGTCTGATTGGTTGGTGGTGACCACAGCTGGACCAGATGAGGCTGTTTGGTCCACAGTGAATGCTGACAACTTTGTGACTACAGATGAAACATCTGGATGTAAGTCTGGAGGTCTAGTGTGAACTCTGTCAGCTGGTGAACTGTCAATGTTGGAGGTTCTGATGAATCCAGTGGTTCTGTGGGTTCTGTCTATGTTGAGTTCTGGGTCTTTAGTGAAGGTTCTTGGAGGACTTCTGGAGAATTCTGGTCCATGTGTGGACGGAAAAAAGGTGGAGATGGGGGTTGTGCCTGAAAATGAGAAGATCTGAGTGATGAAGACGTTCAGAACATTTTCTGATTTACTGAAAGATGTCAGGTCAGAATCTCTGAATGTTTTACACACTAATCAAAATGTTAAAGGAACACTTCATCAAAAACATCAGAACTCAATTTTAATTAAAAAAACTCCAGCTGGATCTCCTTCCTGATATAGAATTGGAACTGTGTTAAGAACTAAAGGATGCCACATCATTTGATGAAAATTATCAACCTACTCATCTGAAGTCACCAAGAACTTTAAGTAAAATTGTATTCATATAAAACCTTTCAAGATCAAAATCACAAAGTACTGTACAGAAGAAACTAAAACAAGAAACACTGAATATCAGTGATAACCTGAAGCATATGTTAACCCCTCCCCTCCCCCAATACCCTAAACCCCCCAAAATTTTTAACTTTATAATCCAGGGATATTCAATATGCATATTTCTGACCCACCAGCCATATACAGTTTTTTCATGAGTTTGTGTTTGTGTAGGCCTGCCCACACCCCTTAACAATAACTTTTAACCATCTAACGATGAATGTCCGTGATGGGATTTGAACCTGGATCTCCCAGGTGAAGGGTGGCTTTCTTTGCCCTTTTATTGTCAGTTATAGGGTTTTTTCAGTTTGTCAAGAAAAATACATTGAGAACCAGATTAGAATGCATTTACATTTTAAATATGGCAAACTGCTTTCACAATAGCAAAATTATTGTATCTGTATAGTTTAAACTTTAAACATTTAATCAGCTCTCTGCCTTTAAAATCTTGTTCTATGTGCCCCATGACAACCTGTTGTTGTGTAATAAAATCCACCACAAATCAGTGCAGCTCCCCCCCTAAAAAACATATTTAAACATGATACAGGCAAAATGTCTACAGCAAGATGAGACTTTGATAGAGCCAAATAACTTAGCAACACAAAGAGACAGAATAAAATGGTCTGGACTCACAGGTTGAGCTGGAGCAGGGATGGGCAAAGAATCTACTGACTGTGATATTAATCTGAGTGACTTTCTCAATGAAGAAAGAAAAAATGTTTACAGTCTAAATCAGATGAAATGGAACAGCAAGTAAGTTTGAAGATCTTAGATGAATTTAGTAACTTGCAGAAACACGTTAGAGTATGTCAATAATCCATGGTGAGGATTTTAAAACACTTACTGGTCTATTTTTAAAAGTAAAAATGCTGTCTAGGATGGAAAGGCATCAGTTATTAAAATGATTAGTTGAGATATTTACATCACTAAAAGGAGATAGCAATAAATTAAAAGCACCGCTGATACCTTCAGCAGTGTAGGAGTTAACAAAGAGGGAGGTGACAACAGGATGAGCAGAAGACTCAGTTACAGCCTGAGAAAAATTAAAAAGCATCCAGTGGTGATCAAAAATAAAAATGTCCTCAGAACTGATCAATCAATGTTCAAACCCAGAGTTAAAACAATGAAAGTAAAAATTGGAGTCTGGACTTAAAGGACTTTTCACACCCCACCAACCTCCAACAGTTTACCCATGAGGGATGGAGAAGAGCTGATGAGTCCAGATGTTCAGCCTGATGGAGACCTGTCCACACAGACTCCAGGCTGGGACTGGAGCCAAAGGTGTTTAAATACTGACTGGAGGGGAGGGAGTATTTATCATATCACTTATTGATACTTGTATTTATTTATCATTGTTTTGTAGAAATCAGTTTTCACGTTGACATTAAAGGGTATTTTTGGTCACTTTTTGTCAAAGAAGTCAAAGTGTGTTTCTCATGATTGGTTTCTAAAAGCAATTATAGGGTCAAACATCCAAGGTGGTGACAACTTTTTATAACAGTGATCATTTATTTTTGTAAAACCGTTTATTTAACACTTCTAATTCTCCTTCCATTGTATTGAGAAGCTATGTAATATATGTATATGTAATATAGTATCATCAGCAAACAATTTCTACATCTTAGAGACATTATATTTATCATTTATGTAAAGGTTAAAAATGTTTAGGACCCAGCTCTGAGCCTTGTGGTACCCCACAGCAAACAGCTGTAGGTCAGAATATTGATGGGTTTGATCAAGGTCATTTTTAATGCAAGAATGTGTTCTTCCTCCTATTTACCATATTTCTCTCATTTATTTAATAGTAATCCAGGATCTATAAAGTAAAATGTTTTTTAAAAACTCCCACAGTGTTTTCATCTTATCAGTTGTATTTACTCCAGCTAGTTAAATTACAGGCATTGATTTGATTTTTTAAATTTTTTTTAGCTCTAAACCTGTATTGGAAGTCAGAAAATAAATATTTCTACATAAAATAATCAAGTTGTTGCAAAAACAACTTTTCTAACATTGTTTTAAATTGACAGAGAAGGAAGACTGTTCTAGAATTAGAGAACTGATGTTTGTCTCCCCTTTTTGAAAAAACTTTAGTAGTTTTCATTTTACTTGTAAATATCCCATACAAAAGGACTGATTTACAGATCCGTGTCAAATGTTTTATTAACAGTTCTATTCTAGTTTTTACTGACCACATATCAGTCAGTTGTAAAGTTTTTTACAGTATCGTGTTTATTTTTCCCATCACCTCCTCTAATACATAATGAGCTAATGTTTGTGTTGATCTATGATCTCCATCTGCCCCATCTTTATCTCTAGGCTCCATAATAATGTAAATGTAATCATCATTTGTTCAGCACTTCTCTAACTCAAGGACTACAAAGAGCTATCAATACATATGGAGTATGTTTTGATTAACAACATTTACTAAACGGATTCAGTTCATTAGCAGAGTCTTTAGTTGAATCTTTTACAACTGTATTTTTTTACTGAGAACACTCCATGTTTTCTGGATTTTAGTTCTGTGCTGCTCCAACAGATTATGATAGTTTCCCATTTCTTTTGTCTAATAATATTTTTATTTGTTTTTTTATAAATATATATATATATATATATATATATATATATATATATATATGATTTTGATCACTTTTTCTTTTATATATTTAAAGTCTTTGATCTGTTTTTACATGATTTAACTGTCCCCTTTGTTAACCATGAATTCCCTGGTTCTTTTTGTTTGCCTGTGGTTTTTGTGATGGATAGATTTGATCATAAAGCCCCGTCAGTGTTGATAAAAGCTTCCTACGCTGTTCACATTTCCTCTAATAGATATTTGTTTCATTAAGTGTGTCTAGCTCTTCTCTATAATTATCAGTCCTACTTTCAGATTTCTGTTAAAGGAGGTAAGTCGTCAGTAATGTGATTAATGAGTTGTTTTTATCAGAGCAGCTCTGATTGGTTTAATTATATCAGGCTGTTGATACATTGAAGTGATCAACTTTGTGCTTCTTTTTTGTTTATTAAGTTTAAACAAGTCAACATCGTCATGCTAATTTATTGGTAAACCTATGGATACGTGTCTCTGGAGTTCTGTATGTTCTACAGTCAAAAAGCCTGAAACAGAATCACATCCTTTCCATCACGGTTCTGATGAATCAGTAAAACAACCTTCAGTTCCTTCAGCTGATGTTGGACCCTACAGTCTGACTCTGGATCAGAACCATCAATACTCACACACACAGTGGAATCCCAGCAGCAGGAGCAAGACCTCCATGTTCCCGTCTGTCCTCCTGGATCTGATGAGTCCCAATGAGGAGCTGGAGGGAAGCGAGTCTGAGGGAGGAAATGTGGAGCAGCAGAACTTCCTCCTATTCAGCTGTGGGTCAGGATCCTCCAGCTGCTGCAGGAAATTCCACAAGTTCAGAGAATCTACAGCTCAGGAGGTCCATACGGACCCACCAGCTGCTTCGTCTCCACACAGTTCATGGATCTGGTTCTGGTTCTTCTCACAGGTCCAAAACCAGATCTGACATCTGCTTGAAACAGTGATTCTAAACTGATGGCTCGCAACCAAATATTGGGTCATGACTTGTTTTCAGTGGGTCTCTGTCTTGGCTAAAAACAATCATCATCCTTTCACATTTGTTACCAGCAGGTGGCGATAACGCCCTGTGATGCTACTGGACATCCACTGATTCACACCATAGAAGAAGACCTGCAGAATCTGATGCTGATGACAAACAGCAGATGAGACTCAGACTAGAGGAGACTAAGTCTAGTGGTCCTAGTCCTGGTCGTCATCCTGGTCCTAGTCCTGGTCCTGGTAGTTCCAGTCCTGTTCCTGGTCTTGGTTCTGGTCCTGGTACTGGTTCTAGTTCCAGTCCTGGTTCTGGCCCAGGTTTCTCCAGGGTGTGTAGCTGAAGGTGGAACAGAACTCTGAGGCTAACAGTTCAACATCCATCCATCCATCATGTTTCTATGTTAGATGGTCTCTGGCTGAACAGGGTCTGGTGGGTCTGGTGGGTCCGGTGGGAGTCAAACCTTCAGCCGTCTGAGGAAGCGGAGGACAGCAACGTGTCAGAATCCACATCCTGCCAGCCCCCATTGGTCCAGCTGGACTGGACCTCCTGACCTCCTGACCCCGGCATCCTGTCCTATAGCTGAGAGGAAAGGGAGGAGAAAGGAAGACCTGCTGGTCCACCCTCTACATCCTGCCTGTACTCTCTGTGTACCTGGTTCTGTTAGAGGACCAGAGACAAGAGCCCAGAACAAGAGACCTGGGCTGGAGATCAGAACCAGAGACCAGAACCAGAGAGCATGACCTGAGACCAGAACAGAACATGAGACTAGTACAGGAGACAGGAGTGTTAACTAAAGCCTGGTCCAGGTGTTGGAGTCTTCTCCAGTACAAACACTGATACACACACACATGCACACACACACGCACGCACGCACGCACGCACGCACGCACACACACACACACACACACACACACACACACACACACACACACACACAAATCACATAGTACCTACTCTGCTAGTTCTCAAAAATACATATTAGAAAAGGCATTTGTACAAAGATTAGACAACTTCATTTAAACTTCAGTTACTGGCAGACTGTCAATATGGTTTCATAGAAAATAGATCTAATATGTATAATTTAGAGGTGACGGTGGATCAGGGGAAGAGTGGTCACCTCTCATGTGGGAAACAGAGGCTCAAACTGTCCATGTGTTGAAGTGTCCTCAGGCAAGATCCTGAACCCCCAATTGTCCCCGGGGCGCCATCCAAATTGGCAGCTCACTGCTCCTCAAAAAACCCAAAGAAAAAAACATGGAAATGGGTCAAAAGCAGAGAAACAATTTCCCTAAAGGAAGGAATAAGGAATTTATTATTATTATTATTATTATTATTATTATTATTATTATTATTATTATTATTTGCTGAGGATACACAAACCTTTTGTGGGGAGAATATTCAGTAGCTTTTGGAGGTGGTCACCGCAGAAATAAAAATTTTAATGATTTGACAGGATCAAACCGTCAGTTTATTTATTTGTAATATTTCAGTACATACATAAAAACTGTTGTTAATACTGAAGTGAAAAGATGATGTGGAGGTGGGGGTAACACTTATATAAGCAACTTACAACCATTAAATACACTTCAAAAGAAAACAATGTACACTATGTAGGTTTTAGTGAACACACAAAGTCACTATTTATGAAAGCAAATCTACTAAATTTGTGGGGTTTGGTTTAAATATAAAACAGTTGTCATGTTCAAATCTATAAACTGTTGACTTCCAGGAAACATTCAGCGACAGATCATTTAAGAGGTCAACCTCATTTTAAAAACTGTAATCTGTTTGTGGGCTGGATCTATAGAATGGTATGAGTGATCATTTTAAGCGAAGCACACACATAAGGAAATATCATAATGAAAAAATTAATGTTTGATGAATCCTTGGTGGAGGAGGAGTTGTAAATATTATTGAAGTTGAAGAAATCAGATGGTAAACAATCCAGGAGGAATAGAGGTGGAGAACCGAGTTAGGAAGTGTTTTTGGAAGCAGCTATAATAATAATAATAATAAATTTAACTTATATTGCACTTTACATTTTGCAATCTCAAAGTGCTACAGAAGAGAAGGTTAAAATAGCTGAGTCAACACTCGTAAAACAAATTAAAAAAAATAAAAAGGGCGGCTACAGAATAAAACTAACAAAAAGCTTTTCTAAAAAGGTAGGTTTTTAGGTTCTGTTTAAAAGCATCCACAGTTTGTGGAGCCCTTAAGTGGACAGGGAGGGAGTTCCACAACCTCGGAGCAGCAGAGGAAAAGGCCCGATCCCCCATGCTGCAGAGCTTGGTTCTGGGGGTTTGAAGCGTGTTCGCTTTTAGAGAGCGAAGGATGCGTGTGGTCGGGGAAGTGAGGAGTTCCTTTAGGTAGTGGGGGGCTTGACCGTAAATGCACTGGTGGGAGAGGAGGCAGAGTTTGTATTCTATTCTAAGTGGGACAGGGAGCCAGTGAAGTGCTTTCAGAATGGGGGTGATGTGCTCATGCTTGCGCACCCTCATCAGGATCCTGGCAGCGCTGTTCTGGATGTACTGTAGTCTCTGGAGGTTCTTGCCAGAGATCCCGATGAGAAGTGCATTACAGTAATCCAGCCTGGAGGAGACAAAGGCGTGGACGAGCTTCTCTGAATCTGCCAGGCTGAGAATTGGACGGAGTTTGGCGATGTTCTTAAGGTGGTAAAAAGATACTTTACAGAGGTGTTTGATGTGGGTGTCAAAAGTGAGTTGAGAGTCCATTTTGACACCCAAGTTGGTGACAGATGTGGACAGTGGAATGTGTTGTCCAGAGAAGGTGATGCCGGTGATAGTGGACGAACGGAGCTGATGTGATGTGCCAACCAGTATGGCTTCAGTTTTCGTGCTGTTCAGCTGAAGGAAGTTGAGCTTCATCCACGCCTCAATCTCCTCCAGACAGGTGGTCAATGTGGACGATGGCAGGGGAGCAGAGAGAGTGGGTGTGGTCTTAAGATAAAGCTGTGTATCATCAGCATAACAATGGAAGGATATTCCATGTCTGCTGATGATTTTACCAAGAGGGAGCATGTAGATGGAGAATAGGGTGGGGCCTAGTACAGATCCCTGGGGAACACCGCAGACGACATCATGTGTGCAAGATGTGGCTGTCCCCATGGCGACGTATTCAGTTCTGACTGTCAGGTATGAAGTGAACCAGTTGTGGACATTTTCTGAAAGTCCAATGGTGAATTGCAGGCGGTGGAGGAGAATGTTGTGGTCTACTGTATCAAAAGCAGCTGTTAGGTCCAGAAGGATGAGGAGAGAAGGGGAACCGGTATCTGCTGCCATCAGGAGGTCATTAGTGACCCTGACCAGAGCTGTTTCTGTGCTATGGCCAGGGCGGAAACCAGACTGAAACTTTTCAAAAAGGTTGTTGTCTTTGAGGTGGTCCTGAAGCTGTCTTGCAACTATTTTTTCCAGAATCTTTGACAGGAAAGGGAGATTGGAGATAGGCCTATAGTTAGAGAGAACAGTCGGATCCAGTGTGGGTTTCTTAAGTAGTGGTGTGATGACCGCTGATTTCAGTGCAGGAGGAATATTGCCAGCCAAGAGGGAGTGGTTAATGATTTTGGTGATGAGTGGAGAGATGGCAGAGATGTTGGCCTTCAGCAAAGCTGAGGGAAAAGGGTCCAAAGCACAGGAAGACGGCTTCATTTTCCTGATGACGCCCTCCACCTCTTTCTGTGTGGCAACAGAGAAAGAGCAGAGGGGCTGGATGATGACAGAAGGTGAGTCAGCGGTTTGGGGGGGTATGACAGCAGTGGTGGAGAGGTGTGAGCGGATGTTGTTAACTTTTTGTTTGAAAAAAATTGATGTGCATGTTGCACTTTTCCTTGGTGGTCTCGGAGTGAGAGGGTGAGGGTGGTTTGAGAAGGTGATTTATTGTAGAAAAAAGTTGCTTGGAGTTGCCAGGACTGGTGTTGATGATGGTGGAATAGAACCTGGATCTTGCAACCCTCAGAGCTTCTGCATACGCCCTCCTGTGCTCCCTGTATGCCTGTTTGTGAACAGCCAGCCCAGAAGCCCTGAGCCGCCGCTCAAGGACACGCCCAGTCGCCTTCATCTTTCGTAGCTCGCAGGTGTACCAGGGTGCCGAGCGTGAAAATGAAACTGACCTGGCTTTTAAGGGGGCGTGAAAATCCAAGAGATTGCTCAGGGACTGGTTATAGTAATCCACAGAGTCAGCAACAGAGAAGACATCTGAAAGGCCAGAGGAGAGAAGATGAAGATCCAGGTCAAGGGCCTCCACATTAATGTTTCTCAGATTTCTGAAGTGGATCTGTCTTTTTGTCATTGTGTGAGGGGAAGGAAAAGGCAGCTCCATTGACACAACCTTGTGATCTGAAACACCAAGATCGTAAACCTGTAGATTGGTGATAGGAGCAGAGTTAGTGATGACTAAGTCAAGTGTATGTCCTCTAGAGTGTGTGGGGATGTAATCTGATCGGAATGTAAGCTGATGTAATCTGAATTGTATTAAATATGTTAATAATACTAGTTGTATAAACTATTGTTATATAAAGCACGTTGTAAAAAATGAGTAGTGGGAATAAGTTCTTTACTCAAGTTCTTTACTTCTTTACTTCAATACTCCTTTTTGGGCACTTTTTTGTTGTTGTCTTGTTTTGTATCTGACTTTTTATTTGTGTTCAAAATAAAATCTATCAATCAGTCACCCCCTGGTGAAGACTTCATTGGATCCATTGCAGTGCGACCTGGCATGGAGTTGGATGGGCGTTGCGCCCCTGGGGGATGTGGGTGTTTCCACACTTTTTTAGTGAGATCGTTCAACACCCACACTTTTCCAGCCGTTTTGCTCCAAACTTCTCCACCTGTCTGATTTCTCCTCACAGCGATCGCTGTGTTTGTCCCCTCTTCCTCCTCCCCTCCTTCTCCTGTTGTTCCTTGAAACCTGACAGCCGGCTCCCGATCACTTTCGCTCCTCTCCCCTCCCTCTCTCCTGCTCTGAACACCAGCCGGCCGGCTGTCAATCAATCATTGTCATTGTCTAATGTTCGGCTTGTGATGAAAACACACTGGGTATTTACCCAGAAATAGCTTTTGATTCTTAATTTTCCTGAATATGTCAGCAGAGGTTACCTAAAAAACAATCTCTCAGACAAATCTGTCACAATCCAGCTTTTATTTGTCTGTTTCTCACTCAGTGTAACAAATATGCAGTTAAAGAAAAAGGCAAGAGAAGAAAAATGCTGTAAGTGAAATTACTGTAAAAGCTAAAATCCTATTTAAAATAAATAAATAAATAAAACATTTATTTTGAATTAATCATAATGTTTAAACTGAGCCAAAATGATTGAAATTACAGGTAGTTTGAGTCCATTCCTTACCATTCTGGTTTAGGATAGTCAGTTTACAGGAGGCATTAGTTTTAGTGAGAACCTTCAGAGAGAGTGCATGAAGGTTCACAGGGAGGCAATGAAATAAAGACAAGTTTAAGCTATTACAGATTATAGTTACAGTTTGTGAGAGTAAGTAAAGTAAAGTTTATTTATATAGCACCTTTCACAGAAAAAATCACAAAGTGCTTCACAGAAAACAGAATCAAACATGATAAAACAGAGAGCAGTCAGTTAGAGCAGGTTGAATAATTTTTACAGTTAAATACTTCATTTAACAAGTGATAAACTTTGTAGGTCATAAGTTGAGCTGTATGGTTCAAACTGGATGCAATAACACTATCCTTAGGTTTAATTTTTGGAAAATGTGTAATGGACTTAGGTCATTCAGAAATGTGTTATTAGTCATTCATAATTCAGACTTTATCATTGGTTAGTAAATAGCTGGGAAGTTTGTGTCCCTTGTCTTTTATTGATTATTAATGTCCTGATACTCACATGCACCACCACATTCAACACTTTGTTTATTGTTACATTCATATGCAATTTTAGTGAAACTGTAAGTAAATGTAACAAACCATTTGATGGTTTTGTTCAAATAAAAACAAAAGACAAGCATCCATTAAAGCCGCACTCTGGAGGATTTCATCAGGAGAGCAGTTTTGGAATCTAACGTCCAAAGGCTCCTCCTCAAAACATCTCGACACGCGCGTCCGGTCACGTGTGCAAGCGGCACATATACTTCGGACATGAACTGTACAGCTCAGTGTGTAGGGTTTAATCACTCACAGTTCACAATCTTATTCCAACAACACTACGAGGGTCTGAAGAGCCCTCTCTGTCCCCGCTGCTTCTGATATTAGCTCTGTTAGCAGAGAGCTGCTGCTGGACTCTGAAGCTGAACTTGACTCGGCCCTGGATGAACTTTCTGACCAAAATAAACGCATAATCCTGTCAAGCCTTGCCATTCTGTGAGGTGAAAGGTTTAAAAATAAAAATAAATCCATCGTTAGCTGGAGAATGGGTAGGTTTTTAGTAGAAATGAGCCGTGAGTCCTCAGTGAACGGCTGAGACGGCAGAGAAACACAAGGAGCGTCCTGTACGACAGCGCCCCCTACTGGTACAGGTTTGGTCGATGCGCGTGCATGTTGAGAGAATGCAGAAATTTGAATTTCATTGGCTGAAAAATGTCGGCGGCAAGAAATAATGGAAAGGGGTCTCTAGGAGGAAGGAGGGTCTTCATCAGAATGACAGATGTTGTGGAACTCAACCCATAGATCATAGTTTAGACCTGAAATATCATTTAAAACATTTAGAAAACTTTGATACATAGAAAAATGCTCCAGAGAGCCTCTTTAAGCCTTTAATGCACAGCATCCATATAAAGACAGTAACTTTAACTCAGTGTTTTATCTGTTTATCATGTTGATATACTTCAATCCACTTCAGGGCAGTGTTAGTCCTTTGTAATATATTACTTTAAAACATCTCAAGTCTCTAGTTTGATCAGTTTGTTGGTTTTTTGTTGTTGTAAAACATAAAGAAGGAACAATATTTGAGGAAATTACTGAAACATATGAAACACAGAATAACAACATTTCAAATGTTGTGTTAACTTCACCCTTTAGTTTGTCCAGGAGTCACAATAAGCAGGTCAAATAAATTAATACATTTTAAGGTCTTATATTCTAGTAGAATAGCTGTGCCTACTGAGGTGAAACTAAATCAAGTTGATCAACAAAATGAGGGGACGGCCATGGTGGTGTGTTCAGAGACCATGGCGGTGCGTTCAGGGACTATAGTGGTGCGTTCATGGACTGTGGTGGTGCGTTCAGGGACCTTGTGGTGAATTCAGGGAACTTGTGGCGCATTCAGGGAACTGGTGGTGCATTCAAGGACCTAGCGGTGCGTTGAAGGACCATGGCGGTGTGTTCAGTGGTGCATTCATGGACCTGGTGGTGCGTTCAGGGACCTGGTGGTGAATTCAGGTACCTAGTGGTGCGTTCAGGGACCATGGCGATGCATTCAGGGACCATTACAAGGTCCCTGAACCCACCACCAGGTATATGAATGTACCATCAGGTACCTGAATGCACCACAAGATCTTTGAACACACCATCATGTACCTTAATACATCACCAGGTTATTGAACGCACCACTAAGTCCTTGAACGCACCACCAGATCCCTTAATACACCACCAGGGGCCTGAACGCACCACAAGGTCCAAGATCGCACTGCCATGGTCCCTCAACACACCGCCAATGTCCCTGAACGCACCACCATGGTTTCTGATTGTATTGCCAGGTCCCTGAACACACCACAAGGTCCCTGAACAAATCACCAGGTCACTGAATGCACCACAAGGTCACTGAACACACTGCAATGGTCGCTGAACACACCGCAATAGTTCTTGAATGCACCACCATTGTTTCTGATTGCATTTCCAGGTCCCTAAACGCACCACCAGGTCTCTGAACTCACCACTTTGTACCTGAATGCACCACCATGGTCCCTGATTGCACCACCATGGTCAATGAATGACCCACCATGGTCCCTGAACGCACCACATGGTACCTGAACGCACCACCATGGTTTCTGATAACATTGCAAGGTCCCTGAATGCACCAACATGTATCTGAATGCACCACCAGGTACCAGAACTCACCACCAGGTCTCTGAACACACCACCAGGTACCTGAACTCATCGTAATGGTCCCTGGATGCACCACGAGGTCACTGAACACACCGCCATGGTCCCTGAAGACACTGCAATGGTTCCTGGTTTTTCTATCTGGCTCTCGAGGCGAGCGGACGCATCTCCCCTTCTCTCCCTCCCTCCCCGTCTTCCCCGGCTCTCCGTCCTGTCTACTTTCTCTAGAGAACCTGCTTTCATCTCCCGCTGGACTTTTAACCATGAATTGGATCAGCTGGTCGAGGAATGCGATGGACAAATTTCCTTTTTCCCACTACTCGAAGATATTTACATAAATTGGATCATGGCGACTGGGCTCTGCTGTTTGGCTTGTGTGGGACCTGGATCGTCGGGAAATTTGGAGCTGCGGGACCGATTGGCAAACAGCCCGGGCTCTGTGGACGGTGCAGTGCTGTGTGTGACCTCTCAAATCCCACTGGGCAAGCTGAATCACAGGTCGGCTCTGAACTGTGTGTGAACTCTAAACCAGCTGGATGAGCTGATGCTGGGGCTGGATGCTTTGCGATCTGGTCGCGCTTTCGGACTCATATGCAGGAAAACATCTTGGAGAAATGGTCAGCAGGGTTCTGTCTGTGGTTTTTGGACTGGTCAGCAGAGGGACGAACAGCTGAGAGGATTGCCCAGCCGGCTTTTGGTGGATTTGACCCTTATTCGTTTGCTTGAAGGGACCTGACCGCTAAAGACTGAAGGATGTGGAACCTTATCACTCCTGCTCAAAACAAATCTGTTATTTTCAATTCGACTCCCCTCTCGGGCATTGAAAAAAGGCTGAAGTTAAAACAAACAGTCCAGTTGCAGCTGAGCGTGGATCCTCCCCCTCCCTCCCTCTCTCCCTCACATGTACTGATTCAAACACACACATGCTACTGATGACGCACAAACACCTCCTAACATTCAACGTTTCACCTTGGACCTTATTAACTCCCCCCTCCCTGCAAACT
>SSNR01000258.1:793370-816922 GCA_006937965.1 Callopanchax toddi | reverse complement strand
TTTACTTTCTCTGCTGCCCCCAGTTTTTGTTTTTTTCCTTTTTATTATTTGGCCCAAATATAGTTAGTTCTAGCCCAAGTCAATGTCCAATCTCATCATTTACAATGTAGTATTGAAGTTTGCACCAATATTTCTGCCCAAGTCTCATCATTTACAATGTAGATCCCCTGTATGCCCAGATCTCTGTTTTGTTTTTTATTTTCAATGTTTTCTCAGTTTTGTTCTTTTGGTTGTGTTGTGAAGCGCTTTGTGATGTATATTAGTGAAAGGCGCTATATAAATAAACTTTACTTACTTACTTACTTACTTCCTGAATGCACCACCATGGTTTCTGATTGTATTGCCAGGTCCCTGAACGCACCACCAGGTCTCTGAATGCACCACCAGGCAATTGAATGCACCACCAGGTCCCTAAATGCACCACAAAGTCACTGAATGCACCACCAGATCCCTGAATGCACCACCAGGTCCCTGAACGCACCACCAGCTACAGGCCTTGTCATCTTGCATGGGTGGACAGACCCCTAATGTTGGGACCGACAGCGTTGTCTGAACCTTTAGGGAGGATAACCGTCTGCAGGTTCTCATAAAAAGTATTATAACTTGTGTTTTAGTGTATGGATGAATCAGTCAAATTAAGAAAACGCTCAGTGTTGCTTTACTATGCTATGAAGTGAGCTCCTAATGTACATGTATTATTAGCAACCTTATAACGCATTGCTCTAACCAGAGGATGATTTCCTGTTTCTAGAGACTCCGCCCACTTTGAGTGATGTCACTTACTGTGGATAAATCACTGATGGATTCCTTTACAGTATTTCTCAATTGCTAAGACACATTTCTTGAAAACTGCTCTCCGTTTCTCTAAAGTTTGAACACAAAACCCAATTTTCAAGCTAAATTCACAAAACCTCAGACTTTTTTTGCAAAACCAAACTTTCACCTCAAAACAGTTCAATCTCTGCTCAAAACTGTCAAATTGTGCCCTGAGTCAATCAAAATTACATACACTACATACACTACAGAACAGTCACTAAACACTACGTAGAAAAATAGAAAACACAACGCTCAGGACATGAAGCTGGAGAAATACATGTTTATTGTTCACTGTAGGTGAAATGCATGTTGTGAAACAAAAATAATTGTGCATTTAGCTCTGGTACAAAAAGACTAAACAGAAATCTGGTGCAATTGTAAAACCAAACAGAAATCTTATGCGTTTGCTACTTGTGTACAGTAAGCCCATGTACGTAAAAATAAAGCACAAAAATATACAAATACTACCTAAGTGCATTACTCAGCCACAGCATCATGTCTCCGTACTGGGTCAGGGTTAGGGTTAGGGTTAACCCTAGCCAGGATAAAACTCAACCACAGACTGAACCCTCCTCTCTAGTACCCTGGAGTAGACCTTAGACTGGAGAGTGTGATCCCTCTATAATTGGAACACACCCTCTGCTCCCCTTTCTTGAAAATGGAGATCGCCACCCCTGTCTGCCACTGCAGGCTGAGCTGGATCCAATCTGTAAACTACTCAACAGAAGGAGTATCTGAGACAGCAGCAGGTGGTTCAGTCTGGTTTTATTTAGAGACAACAGAAAAGCTTCACAGGAACAAACATCAACACAAAAACAACAACAAACAAAATATTGACACAAAAGAACCATCTCACAGGAATGAACACACTGCGGTCCTGGTTTTGGTCCTGGTTCTGAATCTTGTTCGGTGTTTGGGTCTGGTCCTGTGTCTGGTTCTTTTTCCTGGTCCTGGGTCTGGATCTGGTCTGGGCTCTGGTTCTGGTCCTAGTCCTTGTGCTTGATCTGGTCCAGGGTCTGGTCCTGGTACTGGTTATAGTTAATAGCCAAACTTTTTTTATTATTAATTTTAAAAGTGTCAGTAAAGATGACACCTCTTGGTTCCACCTGATCCATCCATCCATCAATTTCCTGAACCCCTTCATCCAGTGAGAGTAAGGCAGGAGACACCCTGAACAGACCTCCAGTCCATCACAGAGTGAGAGGAGGGGGACACCCTGGACTGGTCTCCAGTCTATCACAGAGACAAGACAAACAACCATTTACTAACTAATAGGGACAATTTAGTCACCAGATAACCTAAAATGCAGGTTTTTGGTCTGTGGGAAGAAGCTGGAGTACCTGGAGGAAATCCACTCATGCATGGGGAGAACTTGCGTACTCCACGCAGAGAGGACACAGCCAGGAATTGCACCTGTGACCTTCTTGCTGCGAGGAAACAGGGCTAACAACTGCACCACCATGCAGGCCTACCTTCTGTCTGATCCTGGAACTGACTATTGAATATGATCTGAAGACAGGATGATGTCTGAAGGCATCAGGAGGAGATAATATCAGGTCTCTTCCATCCCACAGTGTTCCAGCTAATCTGTCTCAACCTGCTGTTTATTAGAGTGAATGGATGTTGTTGAAACCAGGACACCTGGACACAAGACAGGAAGTTGGAGTAGAGCCTCCAGTGTCGAACCAGATCCCTAACCAGACCTTTCCCAGTTTCACTAACACACAACTTCAAAGATTTCTAAACTTTAAACTGCGGGGGATGAGTGCGTGGACTTCCTGTGGAGGACCACAGGTAAGAATCTACAACCAGTACAGATGATTCCAAATGTCCCCAGTGAATTAATCAAAACTCTGGTTCCTACAAATTACAAATAAACAGTCAGCTGATGTGTGACAACAAGCACTAAAGCCAATCATGGGGGGGCTCAGATGCCCATATAGGTGTTCATCTTTCCGAGAGCATCGCAGACGGTGGTGAGGTCGCTGCGCAGATCCTGGACCACATTCTCGATGCTGCGCGTGTCTTTGAGCAGGTCGACGCTCTGTGTGTATGGGTTGTAGTAGACTGAGAAAGGCCTCTTGATCGTCTTTGCAAACTCTCTGCAGGAGAGGATAAATTACATGTCTGTCAACACTGCTTGCTATGACCTGGCTCACATGGCCAAAGCAAAAGGACAGACACACCATTAGAAAATGTATTAAATGCACATTCTCGTCCTATAAAGATGTGTTTAACACATGCTTGAGAGTGAGCACCCATATTTAGTGTGTTGTTGTTGTTCACCTCATTTTCTCTTTGGCCTCCTCGAAGCTCTCAGAGACAAAGTAAACATCCTGAAAGGTGGTGATGAGACACTCCTGGTAGCAGGTCGTCTTTGGGTCAAATATCTTGACACAGGCTTCATCAGACAGGGCATGCTGGGAAAAAACATCATCATCATCATCATTTTGGCGATGAATCTCATCAATCAGATCCAGTCAGTAAAATAAAACCTGCTGTGATCAGTTTATTTGTTTTCATGTAACCTTGACCCTGTCTGAACTCTGTCGTTAAGTCTCTTGAACCAAACCCTTTACCTATTTCAGCCAGTTAATCAGTTCACTGATTCCAGCAAGAAAACAACAACTGATAAACAAACAGATTAAAAAGAAATCAAACAAAAAACATAGTTTTTATATTCAAGATTCAGAGCTCCACCCAAAGGCTTCACTTTCAATCGGCCCTCCATCAACCTCCACCTGGGCCCATTATCAACCTCTAACTGGGCCCTCTATTAACCTCCAACTGGGGCCACCATCAACCTTCACATGGGCCTATCAGCAACCTCTGACTAGCCCATCATCATCCTCTAACTAACCCATCATTAACCTCAACCTGGGCCCATCATCCACCTCCAACTGGGGCCACCATCAACCTCCACTTACTACTGGACTGGCCATCGGGCATACCGAGTTTTTGCCCGGTGGGTCGATGGTGACTTTGGTCCGGTCCGGACCGGCACAGGCTGGTCACACAGTTCGTGATCTCTGCGGCTTATTTTAATCTGCACTTCCTGTTGCAGGGAGCAGCTAAGGAGCAATCATACGGTTGTGGATATTCAGTGACAGACGCACTTGCAGTGCCTCAATTGTAGCAGAGCAGAACAAGGACCATTTGGACTCTGTCCCTCACTGCCACTGGAATGCGGTCAAAGCAGTGCTGGACCTGGGAGGTAAAGCTAGAGTTAATTCAACATCTTCCACAAGCTTCAGCCCCTTGCCTGCCAGAGGGATGATGTCCCACATAACTCAGTAGCCAGTTTCTGTGTCCAGGGACTGGACCGCCAAAGCCCTAGTCTTAGTCTGCTACCTGATCCACATCGCACCAGACCTTCCATTCTCCTCCTGCAGGTGGTGGGTCCTTAGATGGATGAGCCCACGTAACCAGTTTGAGTGGGACCCAACCGGGCCCCATGGGCGAAAGCTCAGATGCTTTCTCATGAGCCCCAACCCCAGGCCTGGCTCCAGGGCGGGACCCAGTAACCCTCTGGGCCTGCTAATGTTTTTCTTATGAAACATCTTCTGAACTGCTTTTCATCTCACCCTTCACCTAGGACCAGTTTGCCATGGGTGACTCTACCAAGGTAAAAGTACAAAGTGACCTAAATAGCATAGCTCCTAGGATCATTTGGTTACGCAGACTCCTCCACCACGGTAAGGTGGGACAAGGGACAAGGATAGATCAAAAGCAGGGAACAGATTACACTACATTTAATTGTGTTGTATATGTATGTGACCATAAATCCACCCCCCAATCAGTCACTTTGTTTGTCGTGTTTCATTGTGTGTTTTGTTTGTGTTACCCTGAGTTCTCCAATAGATGACAGTAAACCAGCTCCATAAGCTCTCAGCTGACCATCCTGTTTGCAGAGTCCAAACTCAATGGTGAAGAAGTAACACTGAAACAAAAAGTAAGTAAGCCTTTATTCATAAAGTATTTATCAAGATAAAACACAAAGGGCTGTATGGAAACAACAAAAGACATTTAAAACAGTGCATTTTCAGTTGCTTTTTAAAAATCTCCACCGAATCAATCGTCTGCAGACTAAAGGGAAGAGAGTTTCAAAGTCCTGGGGCTACTGTTAGGAAAGTCCTGTCGTTGCCTTTTATTTTCAGTCTTGTATATGTGGGACAACCAGCAGGCCTTGGTCACCTGACCTTAGAGACCTGTTAGGGACATACAAATGTAAAATATTCTTGACATATGCCGGTGGTTGATTATTCAGAGCCCTGTACATTAGAACCAGACCTGTGGACCTGTGGAGCTCTGAAACTTGTAACCTGTTTAACCTGTCCTGTTAACAGCAGAGGTCTGAAGGTAGACCAGCTCCTGGGACCATCTGGATCCATAGACTCACCGTGGCCAGTTTCTGGACATCCTCATCAGAAGCTCCCAGCGAGGCCAAACCAATCTCCTGGGAGAACTGGGCAAACTTGTGATCAGCCAGCAGAGGAACGTGACCCAGCAGCTCGTGACACGTGTCTCTGAGAACAGAAACAAGGAACCAATCATCATGTTGCATGTGGGCCAGGCAACACTTCCATTACTTCCATAGAAACTTTGGGATGCACTAACTAAATCAGTTTTACTAAAATTAAATTTTCTGTCTCCTGATTGGTTCTGGGTTTTGTTGTTTTGTCGTTTAGTGTGATGTTTGTTTACAGCCTGGTGAGCATTTTCAGAGCCACCGAACCACAGTTTGTCATGTTACCACAACCTAATGTGTTTTTTGGGATTTTATGTGATAAACCAACGCAAAGTAGTGCATCAATTAATGGAATGACTCAGCCCTTCTGAGTCAATGTTGAACCGGGGACAGCTGTCCTGAGGCCGTCTGACAATGGTGAGGCTGCCATTTTGTGCCAGCAGCCACTCTGGCCACCACCAACATTCACACATAGGCAAGGTGGGTAAAGTGTCTTGGCCAGGACACAACAACAAAGTGACCCAGCAGGAGCTGGGATTGAACCAGCAACCCTCTGATTACTGGACAAATTTTTGCTCCATTCTTCTTAGTAAAACAGATCCAGCTCATTGAGATGGATGCAGAGAGCACCTAAAGATCTAGCCATATCTAGGCTCCAGGTCTGGACTGATTCATTCTAACACATGAAAATGTTTTCATCTAAACCATTCCATTGTAGCTCTGGCTGGATGTTTAGGGTTGTTGACCTGCTGGAAAGTGAAGCTTCACACCAGTCTCAAGTCTTTTGCAGCCTCTAACATGTTTTCTTCCAGGACTGACCAGTATTCAGCACCATCCATCAACTTTGACCAGCTTCGCTGTCCCTGCTGAAAAAAGCATCCCCAAATCAATAACTGCCACCACCATGTTTCACAGTGGGGATGGTGCGTTCAGGTTGATGTGCAGTTTTAGGTTTACACCACACACATAGTGCTTTGCATGGAGAACAAAATGTTCTGACCACAGCACTTTCTTCTACATGTCTCCTGTATCTCCTACATGCTATTGGCAAACTGCCAACATGACTTCTTATTGCTTCTTTCAACTGTGGCTTTCTTCTCATCACTTTTCCATAAAAGCCAGATTAGTGGAGTGACTAGTTGTGGACAGATTCTCCCACCTGAGTTGTGGATCTCTGCAGCTCCTCCATAGTTCCCATGAGCCTCCTGACTGCTTCTCTGATTAATGCTCTCCTTGCCCTGCCTATCAGTTTAGGTGGACATGATCCATGTCTTGGTAGGTTTGCAGTTGTACCATACGCTTTCCATTAAGCTTGGGATCGGCTTTTATAACCTAACCCTATGTCCTCTAGCTAACTTCTGAAATCTTCACAGATTAGCTGTCTCCATACTGAGATCAGGTCAACTCTACGTAGTTACTAATCGGGTGACCTCTGAAAGTTGCATTTTTGGAGGGGTATCAGAGTGAATGGGGACTGAATCCAGATGTACACTACCCTTTTCAGATTATTTCAACCTTCAACACAAAGTATACTTTTTCTTTCTCAGTTATGCACAACTTTGTGTTGGTCTGTCACATCAAATTTAATAAATTACATTTAGTTAGTGGTTGAAAGATAACAAACTGTTGAAATGCTCAGGGGGTCTAAATAACAAGGCTTGGTAGCTGGAACTGGTACCAGTGGGCTGTGGCTGCACTAATAAGCTCCTCCCACTGACATGACCAGCTGTGGATGTGAGACCATCAGTCAGCAGATCTAATCTCTGTACATTGTCTCTGATCAAATGATTGATTATTGATCAGATCATTGATTACTAATCAGAATATTGATTATAGATCAGATTTTTGATTATTGAACAGAATGTTGATCAGATTGTTGATCATTGATTTGATCAAAATAATTTGTGATCTTCAGTCATTCCATAAGCTGTTTTTATATGTAATTATAGTTCTGGAAAAGGACTGGTTAAAAGTCCTCTTTATGTCTGAGAACAGCTCTAATGTCATAAGTCAGAGGGTCTGTGTCTGAGAACCATGAGGTCATCATAAACCTGCCTGATCCAGAATAAAGATCTCGTTGTTGATACGTTTGATCTGACAGATGTTTCATGCTGGATGCCCCTCCTCATGCAACCCTCCCTTTTATCCTAGCCTGGGACAGGTACTGGAATAACATAAGAATGTGGCCTCCAGGATTTCCGGTTGTTCCAACAGTAAAGAATCAAGTGGGTAGGACTCACGGTTCAGGTGTGTACAGCGGGTCTGTGCTATGGCGCACATACTGAGTGCAGTTAAACACTCTGTAGGCTAAACCTGCCAGGAAGTCCCGTGGAGACAGGTAACCAGCAACAGGTCGCACTGTGAAACCGGAGCGCTCTGAAACACACAAGTCCCACAGGAAGTGAAGTCAGCACACAGCTATGATGTAATCTATATGCAGTTCAGTAACAGTGATGGTTGGGTTTACTGTAGCGATTGACATTCTTATTATTTATTGATCTCAAACTTTTTGAAGGAGTGACACCTGAACTCATCACAAAGTGATGTCACCAAGCACCTACCTGAAATTTTTTTTTAACACACATCCTGATTGTGTCCGCCTGCCTCACCTGTTCACACCTGCCTTCTGTCTCTCAGGACAGGAAATTTACATTATTACGAAAAAACTGTTGCCAGTCACAATAGTATGCAACAGAAAATAATAGACTCTTTCTTGAAAAACCACCTTACTGTGGTGGAGGAGTTTGGGTGCCCTAATGATGCTGGAGCTACAGTATGTTGTCCGGGGCACTTTTTGCCTTGTGGAGGGGGCTCCTGTGGCAAATTGGTCCTTGGTGAAGTGTGAGACAAAGAGTGGTTCAGAAGACCTTTCATGAGTAAAACATCAGTGTACAAAAGAACCCAGCCCAGTGGGTTACTGGGGTCCTGCCATGGAGCCAGACCTGGGTTTGGGGCCCATGAGCGAGCGCCTGTTGTGCAAACTTTCACCCAGTCCAGGGGTCTGGTGCAATGTGGATTATAGCAAACCAAGACAGGAGCTTTTGTGGTTTGATGCCCAGACACAGAGCCTGGTGATTGGGACATGGGATGTCACCTCTCTGGTGGGAAAGGAGCTGGAGGTTGGGGAAGAGGTCCTGGAACAATTCAGTCCCCCAAACATTCTGATGTAAAAAATGTAGAATAAAGAATCAAAGAAACTTTAACCAGCAGCACAGTTTAAAGACACATCAGATCAAGTCTGGGACTGTGGTGGTCAGACAGGATTAGACGTATGGCCACCATGTACAAGCAGTTTTTCAGTCTACCTACCTCTGAGGAACAAGGAGACATCCTCCAACTGGGGGATGTTGTTCTCTCTGTAGCCACAGTGTTTGGTGAGCAGCGGCAGGTTCTTCAGGTACTCCCTGCAGGCGTGAGTTGGGTAAAGTCTGGTGAGCTCTCGAAACACCACGCCCCAGGTCCTCACCTCCTCAGGGGTGTACTCGATCCGAGGAATGGGCTGTCCACTGCCAAGGAGATTGGTCGAGAAAAAAACATAACCTCAGATGGACCTTATGGTCCAGAACTCATGATCTCGTCCAGAACTCCTGATCCAATTCACAATTCATGATCCAGATCAGAACTCCTGATCCAGGTCAGAACTCCTGATCCAGGTCAGAACTCCTGATCCAACCTGGATCTCATACCATGTTTTCCTCCTCAGCAGTCAGACTTCCTGTAATCAGTTAGTGGTTCTGGTCTGGTGCTCTAGACCTGCTGAAGGGGTTTCTCTCAGGTTCAGTCCTTAAAAGAATAAATGATAGGAAGAAAAACTTACAATTTGTAATTCATGGCGACCTCAACAAAGTACTTCCTGCGCTCGCGATAAATGTTGTCCTTAAAACCCTGACAGGAAGAAAAAGAAACAGAAAATCCACACCTGAAGATGAGTTATTTAGATTTAGAAATCATGATTAAACTGCTACAGATCACGACTCAAACTCCGTCAGGAAACATGAGTCGTTTTCATTTAGATGAGATTAACTCACAGGATGATCAGCGTCCAGCTCAGAACCGTACATCAGAACTCTGTGAGAACACTGGTCTAACTCTGAGATCTTCATCGGAAACCAGGGGACCTCATCATCATCTGGAGAAGGAGACACAGCAAAAACATACAGAAAAGATTTAGTCACAAAGGTTCAGTACCTGTAATACACCTGTATATACTGTGCCTGTATACACCTGTTATTACTTGTATACTGTACATGTCTGTATCTGTTGACACCTGTCAGTACCTGTAATACTCAGACTTCATACCTGCCTCAGCAGACCACAAATGAGCGGGTGTGTTGAAGGAAATGATGTTGACGTGATCTTTGAGATGCTGCAGCAGCTCATTAAACTCCTTCTTGCTACAGTTGCAGTTGGCAAAGATCTCCACCTCGTTAGGAACCCGCTTCGACATCCGTGACTCAATGTGATTCAGGTTGATCCGCTTCTCCTGCAGGTGGAGGAGGGAAGGAAACTGGTGTTCTAATGTGACATCAGGGTCTGGTTCTAACTTAAGGAAGTGATCTAGATGTGGCCCTAAATTTGGATTTGGATTTGTTTGGATCTGGATATGGGTCTTAATGGTGTTCAGGATCTCCGTGCAGTTCTGGCTCTGACCTGAAAGAGCCTGAGGGCTTTGACCAGACAGCCAACTTCATTCTTCAGAGAGAACACCACAGCTGTTTTCCCAGAATCCTCTGTGCTATCACCGTCCGATCCCTCGTTGATGGGACAGAAAGACGTTCGTCTCGACTGAAGACAAGAAGAAGCAGATTGGATGAGAACGTGTTAGTTTCAACAAGTCACCTTCTGCAAGCAACAGACAAACTAAACCCACCCATTTAGGACTTCAATCAATCAATCAATCAATCAATCAATCAATCAATCAATCAATCAATCAATCAATCAATCAATCAATCAATCAATCAATCAATTTATTGTCATTGTCACAAATAGGCCTACAATGAAAGTTAAAAAGCTCTACAGTCAGTGCATCATCCATAAAATGAAAATTAAACAATAAAAACCTAAAAACAGGCCAGAGACTGCAACACCAATTACATCCAAACAGATAAATGCAGATTGCACAGAGTTCATTATTTTTTACAGCACTTAGGCAGGTTATTGAAGTTAGATAAAACTATGTCTTTTTGTTCTTTCTCTGATTGCTCTGTACTGTCTGCCTGAGGGCAATAGTTCAAACAGGAAGTGTCCAGGGTGTGACGTGCCCTTCATAATGTTATGGGCTTTTTTGAGACTGGGATCGAAACAGCAACCCTCCGCTTGCCAGACTGGCCACTCTACCAACTGAGCTACACAGTGTAGATCTTGAAGGGAGGGGGCAGCCGATGATCCTTTGTGCGGTGTTAATGAACCTCTGGAGCACTTTCCGCTGAGCTGCTGAGCAACTAACAAACCAAATGCAGATGACGCACGTTAGTATGCTTTCAATGGAAGCTCTGTAGAAGGACACCAGCAGTCTCTGTGTGATGTTATTCCTCCTGACTAACCGGAGGAAGTCTCTGTTGGGCCTTTTTCAGTAGCTCAGAGGTGTTTATGCTCCAGGATAGGTTGTCCTCTATTGATCCCAAGAAAGTGAAAATCTGCCACTTTCTCTCCACACAGTCTCCCCTGATGATGAGACGTGCAATCTCTACGTATATACGACTAGAACCAGGACCAGAACCAAAACCAGAACCAGAACAAGAACCACAACATGGGCTAGAACTAGGACCAGAATCAGCAGGGGCGTAGCTAGAATATTTTTCTTGGGAGGGCCAGGCAGGGACAATGACTGTAGAAGGGTGGCACACTAAAAGGTCAATTTTATTTAAATGCTCTGCAGTCTTGGATTGCAATGAACAGCAAACCAAAGTTTTATTAAATTATTTATTTACTGAAGTAAAACATGGATCTGTTTAGCAAGAACTATGCAGCAAATTCAAAATCAGGGAGAACACAATCAGTAGAACACAAATGAACATTTTAATACATCACAGTCTCACTGTACACCATCATGCCTGTGCATGTGCTTTCAACATCAAAATTAAAATAAGGTAGAATTATAACAGTGTCTACATATTATTAACAATACATCAAATATTATGACAGCTGAATATGTTTGTTTTTGTGGATTTTGGCAAAGCGTTCCACAAAACTATTCAATAAATACGAACAAACTGATTAACAGCTCCGGTGGGGGCAGTGCCACCACTGGCCACCACTGTGGCCCCGCCCCTGAGAACCAGGACTAGAACCAGGACAAGGACAAGGACAAAAAACCAGGACCAGAACCAGGATCAGGGCAAGCACCGGAACCAAAACCAGAACCAGAACCCAAAGTCACACACTCTTTTCTGCTCCATGCAAGGTGGGTAGCCTATTCCAGCTCTCTGATTGGCTGAGGTTTTCTCCAAGGTTCTTCACTGTGTTTCTGTGTAACATGATGCTTCAAGTGGCAGAACTTCAATGGTTCTTCAGGAACTTCCTACTTATTATTCTTAGTATTAGTATTATTAGTATTATTATTATTAGTAGTAGTAGTAGGAACATTACTATTAGTATTGGTAGTAGCACAAGTATTAGTATTAGTAGTAGTAGCATTGGTATTTGTATTAGTAGTAGTAGTCCCGTCTCTCACCATCCGACCTCCTGTGTGTCTCTGCTGCTGCTGGTTGTGATGGTCCAACATGGCTGAGTCCAGTGACATCCCCCTCCTGGACCAGTACTTGCTGGAGAACATCATCATGGCTGGCTGCATGCGAGGAACCGGTTCCGACCCGCCGTCCTTCACCAGGTGGGCCGAGGCCATGGGGAACCAGTGGGTGTAGGAGTACCAGGGCTCCAGGGTGCTGATGAGATGATGCTGCTGCTGCTGCTGCTGGACTGACAGCCTCCACCACCTAAATAGAGGGAGGCTCCACCTACCAAAGAGCAGAGAGGGAGGAGACTCCGCCCACTGGGGAAGAGAGAGGGAGAGATTCCACCCACTGCAGAATGACATAGGAACAGATGATTTTGAACTGTGTGTGTGTGCGTGCGTGCGTGTGCGTTTGTGTGTGTGTGCGTTCATGCTACAGAACCAGATTGAGTACCAAAGCCCAATGAACCAGTTCAAACTGGTTCTGGTCTTACCTATGACCTGACTCTGGCTCATCCCTTGAGTTAGGAGCGTGGATGATTCAGAGGTCAGGAGCAGACTTCACCTGGAGGAGGAAGGAGCAGCATCTGGTTGGCTGTTGGTGATGTGGACCACAGGGACCTGGATCACACACCTACACAGACACGACAGAGTTCAAGGGAGACTGATGACCTCTGGTGATGACAGGATCTTATTGGTTGAGAGGGAGGCAGGTTGGTGGAGTTTAAAGATAGAGATAAAATGCTTTCATTCTCACAATAAGCATGTACAATTAGATTTAAAGCAACATCTTCTGCAGTGCTAAACATGTACTGTATATAAAACAAAACAAACTATTAAAAACATCAATACTACAATAGGATGGTGGAGCACTGGTGAGGTGCTATAGATGCAAGAAAAGTGATAAATGCTTTATATCTGCTTTTATATCTTCATATACTGTACAGTCAGATACACAGTGTGGGTCATTGCACATTATTAGATACTGTATTGCACCGTAATGATGAACATATTTAGCTGGTAGTGGATATTGAACAATAGTAGTGATATTTCACAGTGTACAGGTGTGTTTCTGTGTCAACAGTGACATTAAATATTGAATATTACACAGTGGATGTATGAAAGAGGCTGTTGTTGGATTGTTGTTTATGCACCATAAGGCCAGGGGGCTCACTTTACTCCTGTAGGCATCTCATTATCGTTGCTGATGTAACTTTCACAGTTGTGTTAAACTCAATAGTGGTTTGGTTTCACCAGACTAGACCTCCTGGTCCTGGAATAGTTTCACCGTCACACCAGACCTTCTTGGCTTCCTCAGTGAGGATGAGGAGCAGCAGGCGTCTGATCAGCAGCAGATATCAGCTTCCTGCTGGACAGGAAATGAAAGAGGCGTCAGCAGCTCAGCAGCTTTGTTGTGGTTCTGATGAAGCTTTATGAGCAGATGGCTGCTGATACCTCTGCCTGCCTCCACCTTCAGGGCGGGGACGTCCATCACCCACATGAAAGCAGCTGACATTTAGAGGCTGTGACATTTCAGCAAAAATTCATGAACCAACGATGAAATACAGAAAAATAAATCACATGATCCAAATAGAGCCCAGAAACTCCTGGTCCAGACAGTCCAGTTCCCTCAGAACCATCAGCTGTTCAGTCTGAGCTCAGACAGACAGGAAGCTTATGTCAAGGTGATCTGGGTCATCCTGAAGAGGTGCTTCATCTACAGTATGGTCCACACCCACTGGTAACATCTCTCAAAGTGGGCGGAATCTCTAAAATACATACACACATACTAATACATACTTATACAAACACATGTACACACTTATACATACATACCTATACAAACACATGTACACACTTATACATACATACCTATACAAACACATGTACACACTTATACATACATACCTACACATACGCACACTTAAACATACATACACCCTATAAACATCCGTCTATACAATGTATTTTTGTTGCCCCCATAAACTCGCATACAGCTGCTCACCAACAGCACCCAATGATAAATATCATCCCTTGATTTGTTAGTGGGGATCTTCAAATAAAAATATTTTTAATACCAATCATTTGTTTGTGTGACGGCCTCTCTTCTACCTTTATGCAGATGACTATCAACTTTACAACTCCCTTAAACCCCATGAGCTGTGCTACAGCTGTTAGAAATGTTTAGGCTCTATTAAAACTGGATGCTGGGAGCTTTCTACAACTGAGTGAAGACAAAACTGAAATCCTCATCTGTGCTCCAGACGAGCTTGTTGTAAAGTCTGGTGTGTTACGCCCAGTCTAGGAGGGTGAGAGCGCAACACATAGGCTCAAACCGCTGGAGGACAAACTGACCACATCTCCTCTCTGCTGCCTTTACCCTTTCTACTCATGTTTGTAGTTCCTGTTCTTGCTGCCACTGTGGTCCATTATTTTATTATAAACTTATGTCTTTAATTAAAATTAATTGAAATTATAGCATTTGGTTAGAACCAGAGGTTTTCCTGTTTTGTTTAGATTAGAAGCTGTCCACAGAGAGTGATGAGTTAATGGGACTTTGAGGCGCTTAGCGCTGGATCAAATGAAGCAATGCGGACACAGTTCTCTACTCTGCCATGGAGGGGAAGAAAGGATGCAGCAGTTAACAGTTTAACTTAGCCGGAAAGTTAGACATGTGGAGAGCTAGAACAAATATTCCATCAGCAAAATGTCAGGGCGAACTGCCCCCTTTTGTCTAGCTTAGGTCAGTTCTTGTAAATGTTTTTAAACAAGTAAGATTGTTTTGAGATAGACCACTGTGCCGAGAACAAAGTGCATCGCAATTGGATGTGGGTAGCGCGCACTGGGTGTCGTGCGTGAGTTGTGATTGGTTGAAGGGACAGGAACACATACCCATAAATGTGTGAGCTTGCCTCTGTTAAAAAATGAATTTGTTAGGGTTTCCGTAATAAACTGTCCAGACAATCCTATCTCTATTACTCTTTAATAAATCTTAAAATGAGAGAAATAGCCAGTCTTCATTTCTTCTGAGCAACCAGAAAAGCATTTTTGATACTACACCACTAACTTTATTCTCTCCGTTTTAGAAACGATGACTGGCCCAGTCATACTGCGTTTGTCTCTTTCTGGTCTTCTTAAAGCTCCTATGTGCAGTATTTTTCTATGTATCAAAGTTTTCTAAATGTTTTAAATGATATTTCAGATCTAAACTATCATCTATGGGTAGAGTTCCACAACATGTCATTCTGATGAAGACCCTCATTCCTCCTATAGATCCCTTTGCATTCTTTCTGTCCGGCAAACTTTTTCAGCCAATAAAATTCAAATTTCTGCTGTCGGCTGTTGGTCAACGTGCATGCGCTTCGAGCAAACCAGTAGCAATAGAGGGCGCTCTCGTACAGGACGCTCTGTGTCTTTCTCTGTTTACGGTCTCAGGTGTCATGGAGCAGTCAGAACTAATTTCTACTAAATAGTTATCCATTCCCCGACTACTGAGGGATTTATTTTTAAAAATTTCTTCTCACAGAATGGCAAGGCTTGCCAAGGATACACGTTTATTTTGGTCAAGAACTTCCTTCACGACCGAGTCATTTCCAGGTTCAGCTTCAGTCCAGCAGCAGCTTGCAGTTCCAGACTAACATATCATAAGCACAGCAGGGACAGACGGCTCAGAGCCTTGTACAGTGTGAGAACATGATTTGTGAACTGTGAGTGATTGAACCCTACAATGTAATAGTAGTTTGAGCAGGAGTTGCACAGTTTATGCCCAGTTTACAGACCGAGGTAATGCACACGCGAGCGTCAAAGTGGTTTGGGAGGAGCCATTGTACGTTGGATTCAAAAACTGCTCTCTTGCTGAAATGCTCCACAGTGCAGCTTTAAACTCCAGTAACTCCATCCTGGTTCTGCTGGAGGTTTCTTCCTGTTCAAAGGGAGTTCTCCTTCTCACCGTCACCCTTATACTGTGCTGCTCAGAATGGGGCATTCCATTGAAGAAACTTCTATCCAGTCAGCTGGTACCTTTATAATTGGAAAATCAGTTTTTATAATAAATCTAATTTTACTTCAACTGGTCTGAACTAGACTTGCTGCGGACGGCAACAGTGAAGGGACAAAAAGGTTTGTTGGCAGAATTTTAATGGAAGTAAATGAATCTGTACAAAGTGAGCAGGTAAAGGACATCGCTTTGGCAGATAAAAAACAAATCAGCTGATTCACTGATGATAGAAATATTGATGAGCTGCAGGTTTGTTCTGACTCAGCAGAAAACATGACAGGTGAGTCCAGGTGAACTCCTCCCCAGTTCCTGTTTGATGTGCAGTTGATGATTTTAGAAAACATCAGGAGTAAAGATAAAAGAAGTTAGAAAAATAAGAATCTGAGTAAACTTTGATCTTTTTACATTCTCCTCTTCCTTGGCCGTCAGGGCCACAAAGCACCCCATGCTGACCTGAGGTCAGTCTCTACATCACTACGATGTGGAGGTCAGTCTGCTGCTGTTCTGAGGTCTGTTTTCTCTACAGAGTCCATTGGAGCAGACATCCTGCCGCTGACTGGATGCTGACTGTGGAGTTGCAGCTGTACCAGGATCAGCTGAATCAGAACCTCGGTGCTCCGTGTCGAAGCCCAGGATGGTGCTGATGGAGTGAGGAAGGTCCTACAAAGTAGAACAGGGTCAGAACCAGAACAAAAACTGACAAACCACATGAGGACTCCGAGTCTAAACAAACGTCAGCTCATAGGTCAGCTGGTGGGTCAGGTGACTCACCTTACAGCCTCTGATCTGAAGGAAGATGCCTTCAGCTTTCTGCAGAATGTCGTTGATGCTGAGCTTCATGGAGAGCTCGTTGATGTGCTGAAACACAAACACACACAGGTGGAGGTCACAACGAGGTCAGGGCCAGGTTGATGTCTACAGAACCTTCTACCAACCAGGGTGGCTTTACAGCAAGGCAGAAGCAGTAATAACAAGAAGTACTACAAAATAAATCAGAAACAAATACAGTACAAGAACAGCTTCCTGCTGATTGGCTGATCTTCACCTTCAGGATCTCGTTGAAGCCAAAGTTCTCCTCCATGATCTTCTGCTTCTCAGAGTCCAGAACGGAACAGCAGACCAGAAGGTGGAAATTCTGACAGGGTAGCCCGGTCCACATCACCTGGGAGGGTAAAGACCAGGATCAGGACTAAGATCAGGACCAGGAATATGAACTAAGGGATGGATGAATGATCCCAAACTGACCTCCCACAGCCGCAGGATGTCCTGGAAGCTGAACTCCCTCTTGAAGCGGATCAGCAGCCATCGGAAGCAGAAGTAGAGATAACCAGACTCCTGTGACTCTGAAACACACAGAAACGTGAAAAATCCACTACAGGATCAATGGTTGGACAGACGGGTCCAGGTAAGATGTACCTAGGTAGTTCCAGAAGGCCAGGTCCAGCAGTCTGAGCAGGGTGCTGAGCTGGATCAGCTGCATCTTCATTCCCTGCATCTGCTCCTCAAAGTTCTGGTGCTGCAACAGAAACACCATATGCTGTAAAACTCTACAACATGTCTATCCAAACAGAATTCACAGACCCATGTAAACTGGACATTTCAGAACCAAGCAGTTCCTGAGGTTCAAAATTTTAATATGTTGCAACCACCCGATTTACAGATGAGCAAGAGCAATGTTGGAGAAGCTGTGAGCAGATGAAACTGAGATGTTCTGTTCTTAATGGACTAAATCAGACCGTACTAAACATTATTAATCTGATGAACAGTAAAATTCTGGATAAAGAGTACAAATCTGGATCAATAGCAGAAATAATCTGGATCGACAGTTTTTATCTAGATCAACAGTATGAATCTGGATCAACAGAATGAATCTGGATCAACCATATTAACCTGGATCAGCAGCATTAAGCTTGGACCAACAGTATTTATTCTGATCAACAGCCCCTCAATCTCCCAACATTCAGTGAGCAGATGGGTCTGTTCCATCAGGACTGGTTTCTCACCATCTGGTCCATGAAGGAGACGAAACACCAGAAGGCGTCGACCTCATTCTCCATGACATAGAGGATCGGTGACAGCAGGTCGCTCATCCCCTGAACATAACCTGGAATTGGAGACACCAGTCACAACCTAGAGGAACCAGGAGTCCACATCCAGCTGACCCAGTCCATCAGGGACCCAGCTGTTGATGGTTGCTGTCAGAAGAGTTTGAGGATGACATCAGGAGGAGTTTTATGGTAAATTTAATGGAGACGTGTTGTTTTATTAATGAGCATCAAAATCTGTTGTGATGTTGAGTCTTGGCTTCCAGACGAGTCAAATCTTCACTTGCATTTTAGCAAGACCCTTTAATACAAAAATGTCATCATTGATTGGACTCTGATCCAAGAACTGATCCCTGAGGGACTGTTTTATGATTCTGATTAAATGTTTTGGATTATTTGATAGATTCAACAGTTTTTACTCAAAAAAAAATTAATAAAACTATTCACAGAATGTTTAAGATGTTAAATTCAGCATTCATGTTAAATGCATGTTGCTAAAGCACGTTGATGAAACGTGTTGTAGCATGTTGTTGAAGCGTGTTGTTGTAGCATGTTGTTAAAGCGTGTTGTAGCATGTTGTTGAAGCGTGTTGTTGTAGCATGTTGTTAAAGCGTGTTGTAGCATGTTGTTGAAGCGTGTTGTTGAAGCATGTTGTTAAAGTGTGTTGTAGCATGTTGTTGAAGTGTGTTGTTGAAGCATGTTGTTAAAGTGTGTTGTAGCATGTTGTTGAAGCGTGTTGTTGAAGCATGTTGTTAAAGCGTGTTGTAGCATGTTGTTGAAGTGTGTTGTTGAAGCATGTTGTTAAAGCGTGTTGTAGCATGTTGTTGAAGCGTGTTGTTGAAGCATGTTGTTAAAGTGAGTTGTAGCATATTGTTGAAGTGTGTTGTTGAAGCATGTTGTTAAAGCGTGTTGTAGCATGTTGTTGAAGTGTGTTGTTGAAGCATGTTGTTGAAGTGTGTTGTTGAAGGATGTAGTTGAAGCGTCTTTTAAGCATGTTGTAGCATGTTGTTGAAGCGTGTTGTAGCATGTTGTTGAAGCGTGTTGTTGAAGCGTGTTTTAGCATGTTGTTAAAGCGTGTTGTAGAATGTTGTTAAAGCGTGTTGTAGCATGTTGTTGAAGCGTGTTGTAGCATGTTGTTGAAGCTTGTTGTAGCATGTTGTTGAAGCGTTTTAGCATGTTGTTAAAGCGTGTTGAAGCATGTTGTTTAAGCATGTTGTAGCATATTGTTAAAGCGTGTTGTAGAATGTTGTTAAAGCGTGTTGTAGCATGTTGTTGAAACGTGTTGTTGAAGCGTGTTGTTAAAGCGTGTTGTAGCATGTTGTTGAAGCATGTTGTTGAAGCGTGTTGTTAAAGAATGTTGTAGCATGTTGTTGAAGCATGCTGTTAAAGCGTGTTGTAGCATGTTGTTGAACCGTGTTGTTGAAGCATGTTGTTAAAGCGTGTTGTAGCATGTTGTTGTAGCATGTTGTTAAAGCGTGTTGTAGCATGTTGTTGTAGCATGTTGTTGAAGCGTGTTGTAGCATGTTGTTGAAGCATGTTGTTAAAGCGTGTTGTAGCATGTTGTTGTAGCATGTTGTTGAAGCGTGTTGTAGCATGTTGTTGAAGCGTGTTGTTGAAGCATGTTGTTAAAGCGTGTTGTAGCATGTTGTTGTAGCATGTTGTTAAAGCGTGTTGTAGCATGTTGTTGTAGCATGTTGTTGAAGCGTGTTGTAGCATGTTGTTGAAGCATGTTGTTAAAGCGTGTTGTAGCATGTTGTTGTAGCATGTTGTTGAAGCGTGTTGTAGCATGTTGTTAAAGCGTGTTGTAGCATGTTGTTGAAGCGTGTTGTTAAAGCGTGTTGTAGCATGTTGTTAAAGCGTGTTGTAGCATGTTGTTGAAGCATGTTGTTAAAGCGTGTTGTTGCAGGTTGTTGTAGCATGTTGTTGAAGCGTGTTGTAGCATGTTGTTGAAGCGTGTTGTAGCATGTTGTTGAAGCGTGTTGTTGAAGCGTGTTGTAGCAGGGTGTTGTAGCGTGTTGTTGAAGCGTGTTGTTGAATCTTGTTGTAGCATGTTGTTGAAGCATGTTGTAGAATGTTGTTAAAGCGTGTTGTAGCATGTTGTTGAAGCGTGTTGTAGCATGTTGTTGAAGCTTGTTGTAGCATGTTGTTGAAGCGTTTTAGCATGTTGTTAAAGCGTGTTGAAGCATGTTGTTAAAGCATGTTGTAGCATATTGTTAAAGCGTGTTGTAGAATGTTGTTAAAGCGTGTTGTAGCATGTTGTTGAAACGTGTTGTTGAAGCGTGTTGTTAAAGCGTGTTGTAGCATGTTGTTGAAGCATGTTGTTGAAGCGTGTTGTTAAAGAATGTTGTAGCATGTTGTTGAAGCATGCTGTTAAAGCGTGTTGTAGCATGTTGTTGAACCGTGTTGTTGAAGCGTGTTGTTAAAGCATGTTGTAGCATGTTGTTGTAGCATGTTGTTAAAGCGTGTTGTAGCATGTTGTTGTAGCATGTTGTTGAAGCGTGTTGTAGCATGTTGTTGAAGCGTGTTGTTAAAGCATGTTGTAGCATGTTGTTGTAGCATGTTGTTGTAGCATGTTGTTAAAGCGTGTTGTAGCATGTTGTTATAGCATGTTGTTAAAGCGTGTTGTAGCATGTTGTTAAAGCGTGTTGTTGAAGCGTGTTGTTAAAGCGTGTTGTAGCATGGTGTTGAAGCGTGTTGTTAAAGCGTGTTGTAGCATGTTGTTAAAGTGTGTTGTTGAAGGATGTAGTTGAAGCGTCTTTTAAGCATGTTGTAGCATGTTGTTGAAGCGTGTTGTAGCATGTTGTTGAAGCGTGTTGTAGCATGTTGTTGAAGCGTGTTGTTGAAGCGTGTTTTAGCATGTTGTTAAAGCGTGTTGTAGCATGTTGTTAAAGCGTGTTGTTGAAGCGTGTTGTTAAAGCGTGTTGTAGCATGGTGTTGAAGCGTGTTGTTAAAGCGTGTTGTTAAAGCATGTTGTAGCATGTTGTTGTAGCATGTTGTTAAAGCGTGTTGTAGCATGTTGTTGAAGCGTGTTGTAGCATGTTGTTAAAGCGTGTTGTTGAAGCGTGTTGTTAAAGCGTGTTGTTAAAGCGTGTTGTTAAAGCGTGTTGTTAAAGCGTGTTGTAGCATGTTATTGAAGCGTGTTGTTAAAGCATGTTGTAGCATGTTGTTAAAGCGTGTTGTAGCATGTTGTTAAAGCGTGTTGTAGCATGTTGTTAAAGCGTGTTGTAGCATGTTGTTAAAGCGTGTTGTTGAAGCGTGTAGTTAAAGCGTGTTGTAGCATGTTGTTAAAGCGTGTTGTAGCATGTTGTTAAAGCGTGTTGTTAAAGCGTGTTGTAGCATGTTGTTGAAGCGTGTTGTTAAAGCATGTTGTAGCATGTTGTTAAAGCGTGTTGTAGCATGTTGTTAAAGCGTGTTGTAGCGTGTTGTTAAAGCGTGTTGTAGCATGTTGTTGAAGCGTGTTGTTAAAGCATGTTGTAGCATGTTGTTGAAGCGCAGGGCTGTACGTTAACTTTTTTAGCTCATAGCACTGGTGCTACAAAGGTTGCAGGTTTTGTAGCACAGAACAAAAAGTTGTAGCACCAGCATAAAAATTCAGCTACAATCTCTAAAGCCAAAATTAGTACCCATCGTTTTAACACACTGAGAAAGTGCTAATTGTGAAAACACAAATGGTAAATGGTAAATGGCTTGTATTTATAGAGCGCTTTCTACAGTGCAGAACACCCCAAAGCGCTGTACAACACGAACAGTCACTCACCCATTCACACTCACACTCATACACTGGTGGTGATAAACTACGTTGTAGTCTCAGCTGCCCTTGGACACTCTGACGGGGTCGGGGGCTGCCATGCACCGGCGCCCTCCAAGACCCTCTGACCACCACCAGTAGGCAAGTTGGGTGAAGTGTCTTGCCCAAGGACACAACGACAATCTAACCCAGCCGGAGCTGGGGATCGAACCGGTGACCCTCTGGTTGCCAGAGCGGCCACTCTACCAACTGAGCTAATGCCGCCCCCACAATAACAAGAAATATCTTCAAACATGTTTAAATGTCAATGTAATTTCAAGAAGAACATTTATTCATTCAAATTAGTGTAGATTTTTTTCAAAGTGCGAGTGTGAGCTGAGAAATGTGTGCACAAAACCACAAAAACAGATGTTTTCAGCTGCTATAATCTTTGATTTATTAATAAAATGCAGAAACTGTTCTAATTCTACTTTATATTACTTATTTTATGAACTTTGACTCATCTATTTTAAGCTTCTGCTCTGTAGCACTTTGAGATTGTGAAACATAAAGTGCTATATAAGTTAAATTTATTATTATTATTATCATTATTAATTTCAATGTTGAAAGCAAATTCACAGGCAGACAGTTTTATGGTGTACAGTGAGACTGTGATGTTTTAAAATGTTCATTTGTCTCCTGATTTTGAATCTGCTGCATAGTTCTTGCTAAACAGATTTTACTTCAGTAAATAAATGTTATTAAAACTTTGGTCTGCTGTCCATTGCAGTCCAAGACTGCAGAGCATTTAAATATAATTTAAATATAATGACCTTTTACTGTGCCACCCTTCTTTGCCCCTGCCTGGACCCCCCAAGAAAATAGTTCTAGATACGCCCCTGGGGCTGAGCTGCGTTTAGTGAGGTCAGACTACGGTGTGAAGCCTCGTCTCCCCCTGACTCGGACCGTGGACTCGTTAACAGACATCAGTGTGACCCGTTCAGATTTATCAGTTCCTCTGGTTTAATGTGTGTCTGAAGCACAGGGAGACTTTCAGAGTCAAAGAGTTTTTTTCCGAACAGCTAGAACTGATGGAACTCCGTCGCTAGACTCGCCAGTCGACTCGACGCAGAACTTTAATCCATACAAGTGCGCAAATATAGGCTATATATATTTAATATGCTTTACATTGTTTCAAAGTCATCATCACGGCTCCTGCGAAGGGTCGGGTGTCGTCCCGCACCAGTGCGTTGAGCCTGGGTGTTTCCAGTACTGGCGATCTTGTGCCAGCTGCGCCACGGAATGACGGCAACTCCGGATTGTTGGGAGGTCGCCCGCAGCGACATGGAACCATCGGGTGCGGCCGGGGTTTACGTCGTGGTCGTCTCCAGGCTGCGGCCCTCGGGTCAAAATGCAAAATGGCTCTGGTCGGACGATCAAAACGGAGACGAAGGACGTGCCCGAGCCAGCGGATGCAGCGCGTTGCGCTGCCAGGCAAGATGCTCTGCACTCTGAGGCCACCTGACATTGTTTTTAAAATATATATATATATTAAGTTAATTCTGACGGTGTGGCGGTGCGCCACGATCAATTACATGTAGAGGAAACCCTGATCGCACAAGTGCTACGTCTAAAAATAGTTTGTAGCACAGACTGTTTTTTTAATCGCACGTGCGACATATATGTCGCACTGTACAGCCCTGAAGCGTGTTGTTAAAGCGTGTTGTAGCATGTTGTTAAAGCGTGTTGTAGCATGTTGTTCAAGCGTGTTGTTAAAGCGTGTTGTAGCATGTTGTTGAAGCGTGTTGTAGCTGTCTCTTATACAC
>SSNR01000258.1:747213-793322 GCA_006937965.1 Callopanchax toddi | reverse complement strand
TGTTGAAGCGTGTTGTAGCATGTTGTTAAAGCGTGTTGTAGCATGTTGTTCAAGCGTGTTGTTAAAGCGTGTTGTAGCATGTTGTTAAAGCGTGTTGTAGCATGTTGTTGAAGCGTGTTGTAGCATGTTGTTGAAGCGTGTTGTTAAAGCGTGTTGTAGCATGTTGTTAAAGCGTGTTGTAGCATGTTATTAAAGCGTGTTGTAGCATGTTGTTGAAGGGTGTTGTTAAAGCGTGTTGTAGCGTGTTGTTAAAGCGTGTTGTAGCATGTTGTTGAAGCATGTTGTATCATGTTGTTGAAGCGTGTTGTTAAAGCGTGTTGTAGCATGTTGTTAAAGCGTGTTGTAGCATGTTATTAAAGCGTGTTGTAGCATGTTGTTGAAGGGTGTTGTAGCGTGTTGTTAAAGCGTGTTGTAGCGTGTTGTTAAAGCGTGTTGTAGCATGTTGTTAAAGCGTGTTGTAGCATGTTGTTTAAGCGTGTTGTAGCATGTTGTTGAAGCGTGTTGTTAAAGCGTGTTGTAGCATGTTGTTGAAGCGTGTTGTAGCATGTTGTTGAAGCGTGTTGTAGCATGTTGTTGAAGCGTGTTGTTAAAGCATGTTGTTGAAGCATGTTGTAGCATGTTGTTGAAGCGTGTTGTTAAAGCGTGTTGTAGCATGTTGTTGAAGCATGTTGTAGCATGTTGTTGAAGCGTGTTGTTAAAGCGTGTTGTAGCATGTTGTTGAAGGGTGTTGTTAAAGCGTGTTGTAGCGTGTTGTTAAAGCGTGTTGTAGCATGTTGTTGAAGCGTGTTGTAGCATGTTGTTGAAGGGTGTTGTTAAAGCGTGTTGTAGCATGTTGTTAAAGCGTATTGTAGCATGTTGTTGAAGGGTGTTGTTAAAGCGTGTTGTTAAAGCGTGTTGTTAAAGCGTGTTGTTAAAGCGTGTTGTAGCATGTTGTTAAAGCGTGTTGTAGCATGTTGTTAAAGCGTGTTGTAGCATGTTGTTGAAGCGTGTTGTTAAAGCGTGTTGTAGCATGTTGTTAAAGCGTGCTGTAGCATGTTGTTAAAGCGTGTTGTAGCATGTTGTTGAAGGGTGTTGTTAAAGCGTGTTATAGCATGTTGTTAAAGCGTGTTGTAGCATGTTGTTAAAGCGTGTTGTAGCATGTTGTTAAAGCGTGTTGTAGCATGTTGTTGAAGGGTGTTGTTAAAGCGTGTTGTAGCGTGTTGTTAAAGCGTGTTGTAGCGTGTTGTTAAAGTGTGTTGTAGCATGTTGTTAAAGCGTGTTGTTAAAGCGTGTTGTAGCATGTTGTTGAAGCGTGTTGTTAAAGCGTGTTGTAGCATGTTGTTGAAGCGTGTTGTAGCATGTTGTTAAAGCGTGTTGTAGCATGTTGTTAAAGCCTGTTGTAGCATGTTGTTGAAGCGTGTTGTTAAAGCGTGTTGTAGCGTGTTGTTAAAGCGTGTTGTAGCATGTTGTTGAAGCGTGTTGTTAAAGCGTGTTGTAGCATGTTGTTAAAGCGTGTTGTAGCATGTTGTTGAAGCATGTTGTTGAAGCGTGTTGTTAAAGTGTGTTGTAGCATGTTGTTGAAGCGTGTTGTAGCATGTTGTTGAAGCGTGTTGTTAAAGCATGTTGTAGCATGTTGTTGTAGCATGTTGTTGAAGCGTGTTGTAGCATGTTGTTAAAGCGTGTTGTAGCATGTTGTTGAAGCGTGTAGTTAAAGCGTGTTGTAGCATGTTGTTAAAGCGTGTTGTAGCATGTTGTTGAAGCATGTTGTTGAAGCGTGTTGTAGCGTGTTGTTAAAGCGTGTTGTAGCATGTTGTTAAAGCGTGTTGTAGCATGTTGTTAAAGCGTGTTGTAGCATGTTGTTGAAGCGTGTTGTTGCATGGTGTTGTAGCATGTTGTTGAAGCGTGTTGTTAAAGCGTGTTGTAGCATGTTGTTAAAGTGTGTTGTAGCATGTTGTTAAAGCGTGTTGTAGCATGTTGTTATAGCGTGTTGTAGCATGTTGTTGAAGCGTGTTGTTAAAGCGTGTTGTAGCATGTTGTTGAAGCGTGTTGTTGAAGCGTGTTGTTAAAGCGTGTTGTAGCATGTTGTTAAAGCGTGTTGTAGCATGTTGTTGAAGCGTGTAGTTAAAGCGTGTTGTAGCATGTTGTTAAAGCGTGTTGTAGCATGTTGTTGTAGCATGTTGTTGAAGCGTGTTGTTAAAGCGTGTTGTAGCATGTTGTTAAAGCGTGTTGTAGCATGTTGTTAAAGCGTGTTGTAGCATGTTGTTAAAGCGTGTTGTTAAAGCGTGTTGTAGCATGTTGTTGAAGCGTGTTGTAGCATGTTATTAAAGCGTGTTGTAGAATGTTGTTGAAGCGTGTTGTAGCATGTTGTTAAAGCGTGTTGTAGCATGTTGTTAAAGCGTGTAGTTAAAGCGTGTTGTAGCATGTTGTTGAAGCGTGTTGTTAAAGGTTGTTGTAGCATGTTGTTGTAGCGTGTTGTTAAAGCGTGTTGTAGCATGTTGTTGAAGCGTGTTGTAGCATGTTGTTGAAGGGTGTTGTTGAAGCGTGTTGTAGCATGTTGTTGAAGCGTGTTGTAGCATGTTGTTAAAGCGTGTTGTAGCATGTTGTTAAAGCGTGTTGTAGCATGTTGTTGAAGCATGTTGTTGAAGCGTGTTGTTAAAGCGTGTTGTAGCATGTTGTTAAAGCGTGTTGTAGCATGTTGTTGAAGCATGTTGTTGAAGCGTGTTGTTAAAGCGTGTTGTAGCATGTTGTTAAAGCGTGTTGTAGCATGTTGTTGAAGCACTCACCCAGGTCGAAGTCATACATGCAGTAGGTCATCAGGACATCATGAAGCAGAGTGAGTCCCGGGTTGTTCAGACCTTCATAGAATCGGTTTGTCCGGTCAGTCCGGTTCACATCTTTCTCTGAAAACAAAAGAACATCACATCCATCAGGTCATCCCATCCATCAGGTCATCACATCCATCAGGTCATCACATCCATCAGGTTTCTGTTGGTGTGAGAGGATTAGAAGGGGTTCTTCTTCATGAGAGGAGGAGCCTTTTGATGATGCAGCTGACCCCGTCCTACCTGGTCAGGTGCAAAGGAACCAATAATATTCAGGACCTTTAAACTGGGTTGAACAGCTGCTGAGAGTTAAAGGTCAGGACGCATCAGACTGCAGCAGCTCCTGTTCTCATCAAGACTCTGGGTCTTCCTCACCGATCAGACTCCTGTAGTCTCTCAGTCTGGAGTTTCTCCTCTCCTGCTCCTCACTCACTGACTTCCACTGCAGCTTCATCCTGAAGTATTCATCACTAAAGGCAGGAACACACACAAACACACAGCGGACATTAAGACAATCACCATGGTAACCGTATTTAAACATGTTCATATTCAACCTGATAAATTCCATCCTCAGTGAGATCAGCTGTTATGTTGTTTATATTCTGAGATACTCAAATAATTGTCTGGTTGGACCTGTATGACCTGTCTGTGACCTGCGTATGACCTGTATAGGACCAATATGACCTTTATGTCCTTTGGGCGACCTGTGTGTGACCTATATGACCTGTATGACCCCTGTGTTACCTGTGTGCAACCCGTGCGTGACCCGTTTGACCCTAGTGCGATCTGTGTGCGACTCCTGTATGACTCGTGTGTGATTGACTCGTACGTTTTGGCCCTGTGCAAACTCCTCCTCTCCTCCAATGTGCTGCTCCAAGGAAAATATCCCAACAGGAACTTCCAGACTTCCTTCCTCAAAGCATGACACAAGCCCTGCAGGTAACAACAGATCATATGACTTTAGACCACTCACTTTAACACCTGCATAGGTGTGTATTTGTATTTGTGTATTGGTCCAACTTGCCCCCTTAAAGACTTTGTGTCTGAGTTGTGCGACGTCATGGACCCTCCCCTCCACATCCAGGTGTTTGTTCCAGTCGTTTGCAGAGAGCGGCTCACCACGGCTTACACGAGGCCTCGCCCCGAGGTCGATCTGTCAAGTCACAGGTGCACAGAATTTGCAATAAAACAGGTGTCTTATCATGCCTTCTTAATTTCCTGCTCATTGGGGCTAATTCTGATGAGTCCAGGGTCAGTCCAAGGCCACAGGCTTTAGCCAATGAGGGTAGACATACAGTCACGTGCTTCTAGCATGAATGTTTATGGGTGTGGTTTGGAATAGGAATGATGACTAGCAGGATTGGCACAAACAAAGTGGACTCTTTAATTTCTCATCCTTGTCTTTAGAGAAAGTTGGAGGTGAAGAGGTTGGAGCGAATAGAATAAAAGACATTAAAATTCTGCATGAAAGAAAGCCACAAAACTGAAGTTATGCTGACCAGAAACCAGTGAAGCATTGATTATTATGAGCACACTGGGACCAATGGCCTAAAATATATTTTTTTAAAAGATGAAGGTAAAATGTGGAGAGTGCAGGCATAAACGTTTAATGATGGTTGGTGTTAAACAGAACCTTGGGATTTCCTTTGCTCCTCAACATCAAGTTAGGGAAATACTCAGCCCTCGTGTCTCTGACTGCAGAATTAAAAGAGGTCAGAAGATCCAGATGGAGCGGTCGGACATGGAGACCAGTTTTTTTCTACAAGTGCTCAACTTTTCTGCATTAATACTTCAAGCTGTGAATGTTGTCATTAATTCAAGGAGTACCATCATCACCAAACCAGGACCTCGTCTCGTCTCGTCTCGTCTTCTTCCGCTTATCCGGGTCCGGGTCGCGGGGGCAGCATCCCAAACCAGGACCTACCGTCACCAAATCTGAAACCATCTCCATCAAACCAGACCTGAGGAATTTTCCTGAACAAGGATTTTTTTAATCATCTTAACCTGTTTGATTGAAATATGTTTTATCTCATTCCAGAGGTGATTACATGGGAATTCTTTCAGTTTTATTAACATCATTAACAAACATGCTCCACTCAAGAAATCCAGAGTTAGTGGCTGTTAACAATACCTGGTTCACCCCTGACCTTTCACACCTATTCCATGAGCAGAATGTGGTTTTATGCTAAAGCCAGAAAAACCAACTTCAGCTCAGACTGGTAACATTTTAGGGAGCTAATCAACAAATGACCAGTGGCAGCCAGAAAAGCTAAAGCTGATTATTTTACTTCAGAAACCTCCAAGAATTTAAACAATCCTCTCAAATTCTGGAAAACCATTAAATCATTAGATAAAAATAATAACAGTTCAGAGCTCCCACCATGCGTCATCAAAGACAACCACGAAACAACTAATAGGACCATGATGCTTTGCTACTTTTATCAGCATTTCATTGTTTCTGGGTTACTATTTGACTCCTTTACTCTAATGATGAGTCACCTGCTGGTTCCCATGGTAACACATTTAAAACAAGCTCACCATTCAGTTTCAGTCCAGTCTCAGACCCAGAGTCATAAAGCCCTCAAAGTTCTTGACACCAGAGAATCAGCTGGTCCAGAAAACCTGGAGCTATATTTCTTAAAACAGGCAGCTGATTTTATTGCTCCACCTCTCAGATATTTCACCTCTCTTTGGACACTAAGGAGATTCCTTCTGTTTGGAAATGATGTGATTGAAGCTCTAGACAACAAGCAGCACTGAGCAGATCTATGCTTTGATCTCTCCAAGGCTTCTGGCTCAGTGGATCAATCTAGACTTCTCAGTACTGGACTCTCAGAACATGCCGTGGTATGAAGACTATCTGTCAGACAGACTTTAGTATGTAAAAGCAGGAGGCATCACCTCCATCTTCCTTCATGAAGCTAAAGGTGTTCCTCAGGGATCGGTTCTGCGGCCACTCCTATTTATTCTATACGTCAACAATCTGGACCTTTGTCCTTTGTGTCTAAACACAAAAACTAATGAATTCTGATGGATGGTTTTCTCTACCTAAAGTCTCTCATCCAGCAGATGGTAAAAAAAAGTTTCTTCTTCAGAATCAAGTCATGTCTTTCTGTTTAGGTTAGAAATAACTTGTTTCTGCTCTCTTTATGCCATGATTGGACTATGGTGAAGTCATCTACAGCATGTTTCCTCACAACGTCAACATGCTGTAGATCCAGTCCTCCATGGAGCTCAGAGATTCCTTACAAACCTTAGACCTCTGACTCATCATCGTACATTATGCTCTGGTTTTGGATGTTCTGCTTTGTCCTTTCTCAGATTGAACCATCTGCATGTTCTCATTTACTAAACGATTTCCTCCCATCAAACCTACAGAATAAAATCTTCACTAGGATGTTGAGATTGAGATGACCTTTATTGGATGTGTGTCGAGCTGACTGAGCTGCTGCCTGTCGGCCTGAACTTTGGTAAATCAGTTTTAATCTCAAGGGTCTTTCCTGTGTAAATAACAGTTAAATAAAGTGATTAATACTAACTATACTATGATGTTATATGAATTCTGTAAACCTTTACACCACTGTCTACTGCAGCGGTTCCCAAACTGGGGGCGCGGTGTAACTGCAGGGAGGCGCAGGACAAAAACCATTTTTTTAAAGTTGAATGCTAGGTCACTGCTAGCATAATGAACAGGTTTTTGACAGGGCAAACACAATGAAGATCTGCAGCAACAAGCAGGCTCACAGCAGAGAAGATGAGATTAAATCTGTAATCTTTGTAAAAATAAACCTTTACATATTTTATTTTATTTTCTAAGGGAGCAATTCATGTTTTAAAACCCATTTTGCACAGAGGCATGTTTTAAAGTTTATATTGAGCTGTAAAAGTGGTTGTCCTTTAAAAACTGTTGACGTTTATTTTATTGCAACCTGTAGTTTATTGCAGTTCAAGAAGGTTTGAGATGTGAAATAAACTGCGATGGAGTTTGAAAATAAGATTTGTATGTTTGGAATGTGTAGGGGGGCATGGGAAAAATGTGTAAAATCAAGGGGGGCACAGGAGAAATAGCTGGGGAACCACTGGTCTACTGGAGGTTTGATGGTAAGATTCTGATGTTTCTGCACTCACTGGGGCCACCTGCTGCTGTTTGAGCTGCTAACAACTCTGATGGAAAGTTTATAAAATAGTGTTTGATGCACTGACTCAAAGAGTAGAAAACAAATTTTAACTGTCAGTAAGCCGAAGTTCTGGTTAAAGCACAAACTGGTACAGAAGCTCAAACTGATAAAAACCAGAAAGTGGCCCTCAACGTAACAACTGATGGGCAGAGAGCCTCACCCTGGTGATGACTTCGAAGCCTGGCTCCTCCTGCTGGTTAATCTCCAGACCTGGGATCACTTCTCCCAGCAGGTCAGCCACCTCCTCCAGGGGGCGCTGCTGCTGCTCCTCTGGCCCCCGCAGCGCCTCAAAGATGTAGTTGGTCACTTTAGAGAAGCCGCCAAGCGTCGCCACATAAGGGTCGCGCCGGAACTTCTGAGGACGGAAGGCAGAAGGTCAGTAAGAGCCTAGCTGAGTGACCCTGTTCTACAGGAAACTGGGTCAGCACATTGCAGCAGAAAGAAAACTAGACTTTGTGTTTGAAGCATGTGAAGGTTGGAACGGGTGAAGGTTAGTGCATGTGCTGGTTGGAGTGTCTGAAATTTGGGGTGTGTGGTGGTTGGGGTGTGTAACAATAGTTGCGTGTGAAGTCTGTGGTGTATGAAGGCTCTGGAATGTGATGGTTGAGGCGTGTGTGAAGGTTGTTAATAGTAGCTGATCTTGGTCTGAGTTTAGAGGAACGATGATAATGACACATCAGAACCGGTCCCAGGTGGGCGGGGTTTGTTCTTACATGAATGGGTCCAAAGCTGTTGTCGTCCAGGAGGTTCTCAAAGGATTGAGACAGAGTTCTGTTGGGGGTTTTGACCAGGAGACACGTGTCCTCCTCAGACCTGCAGCAACACATCACAACCAGTCAGGTGTGTGTGTGTGTGTGTGTGTGTGTGTGTGTGTGTGTGTGTGTGTGTGTGTGTGTGTGTGTGTGTGTGAAGCAGCTAGTCTAACATCAGGCGCTGATCCAGCCTTTCCCTACAGATAAGAGCTTTAATAAAAGGCTGAGCTGACGGCGTGGAGCCATCTGATAATCCGACTCATCTCCGCCTCACGGCTCCTCAGCTGAATTAACATATAAATGACACGACCGCAGAAATGATTCCTTCCTTCTGTTTCTGTCAACCTCAACATAAATAAAAATATCTGGACTAAACCGTCTCCTCCTCACTCAGCTGGACATCCAGTCAGTCAGCTGGACCAACAATCAGCTAAATGGCTGATGATGCTCACTAGCAGTTCTCCAGGTCGTACCTGTCAGACTACCTGAGGGGAGGAGCTAAGGTACTCACTCTGTGAGTAGAGCAAACCTCCGCAGGCTGTCTAGGAACTCTCTACTGCCGCCCTGGTGGAAGTGCAGAGCAGGTAGGGAGGTGGAGGACTCCTTTAGCTGCAGGATGAGGAAGGTCCAACCTTCATCCTTCACGGTGATAGACCTGAGGTCACCAACATTGACTGAGAAGGCCCAGCGGTTCTTCTCCTGGCTGTGATTCAGAAAGCCTGAAAGACAAGACACAGGGCCACACACATGTAAATGTTCTTTGATGTGTGCTGATGCTGGATAATTCCAGTTGTCCCTGTAACGTCAGAACCAGAACCTTTAAATGTTCCCTGTAGTGGATGGAGAGCCAGTGGAGGTGGATGAGTGTGACATGATAACTAAAGTCTGGCAGCAGTGTTCTGTACAGTCTGCTGTCGCTCTCCTGATGCTTTGTTTAGGCAGGTAAACAATTAGTTACAGTTATCCAACCTCAAATAAACAAAAGCAACAACAGTTTGCGCACGCACATGTTGTGCTTGTGGGGTTGTATTCATGTGCTTCCACGCATGTTGTGCTCATGTGTCCATGTGTGTTGTGTTCACGCTCCTACGTGTGTTGTGTTTGCACACCCATACGTGTTTGTGGTGTTTATTCACGCACATCATCTCTACCCGATGTTTTTCACAAAACTGCTCTCAGAAAAACAACGTGTGTTGTGTTCGCATACTGTATGTGGCTTTGTTTTGATGTGACTGGGAAACAACTTCAGTGAATAGTAATAGTAAAACCATATTTTCTACACATCAAGCAAACATGAGTTCAGAGAGTTCACGGAGGCAATCACGGACAAGGCGGCTAAGCCAAAGTGCAAAGCAAGCCTCAAGTTTACGACTCACCTTCTCCATTGGAGCAGGGCCTCTTCCTGAAGGAAACAGCGTTCAGCATGTCCCACTCTGTCTCGTAGCTCTGCTGCGTCTCCAGCAGCTGGGGGGACTGGGACTTCTCCTTGGGACACTGGGACCACTCCATGACCGAACTGGAGTCCTGATCCGACACACAGAACACACCTGAGCATCACCTGAAGTCAGAACGCTCTCAGGCCGTCACGACCCGTCACAGAAACACACCTGTCCAGCACACAGCATGTTGGACGGGTCCACCGGGTCATCCAGGGGGCGGAACTCCACCACAGCCTCACAGTCCTGCCAGGAGGAAGGAATGGAGGTCAGAAAACCATTAAACAACCAGTCAATCAGAGAGTCAGTCAGTCAGACCGTTTCATTTCCTAAATCTGACCTCAGATCAGACCTGTTGTTTTAAACACATCACTGTTCCTTTGGTTAGTGGATGATGACAGGGGCGGCGTGTAGCTCGATCCCAGCACCGGCTGGGTTACAGTGTGTGAATGTGTGTGTGCATGGGTGAATGACTGTGGAGAACAGCACTTTGGAGAGTCTAGAACACTCTAGAAAACGCTTTACCATGACATCAGCACACATGAAACCAGAGGTGGCTTCTCACCTTCTCCAGAATCCTCAGAGATCCTAAAACCAGATCTGCTTCAGCTCCTCCTTCATCGCTGCTGGGATGGATGTAAACTCCTTCCTGCTCAAAAATCACCTGCAAGACAAAAAGCAGGGTTCAGAGACCCATTTGAAATGGATCCAGACCAGACTGGAGCAAGGGCTGAGCTTTGTTTATTCCCATATTGTAACAATATAAGATATGTTGCCTCTCAATTTCATATGGAAAACAAAATAAAAGACTAGCTAACCTAGAAGAAGAAAACTTTATAAAGACAAAGACAAGGTAACCACCACCGTCAACTCAACAGAAACGGACAAAAACCACCTTCTAGCTCTACTATACACACTTGATCAGTTACATAAAATAAAGCACAGGGTGCTTACATTAGATCACATGCTAAGTGGATAGAGGAGAAAAATTCAGCTTATTTCAGTAAATTAGAAAAAAAGGACACGGGAAAGAAATAGTATTAAAACCCTGATGCTAAATGAAAAAGAACGCTCGGATCCATCTGTAATATCTAATAAAATGAGCTACTTTTATCAAAACCTTTACAACTCATTTTTCTCAGCTACTGACTGTGACTTTCTCCTTAACTAAGTTAAATGTCATATGCCTACGATTGATGATGACAGCGATTTGACTTTTGAAGAAACGAACCAGGCAGTCAGATAAATCCCCCGGCCCTGATGGACTGACGGCTAACTTTTATAAATTCTTCTGGCCTCGACTCCGAGATTTCCTTTTCAAAGTCTTCAAAGAAATGACATTAAACTGTTCTCTACCAGCAAGCATGAAACAAGGAGGTATAACTCATCCCTAAACCAGGAAAAAATGACAAATGTTTAGATAAGTGTCGTTCAATCACACTCCTTAAGAACTGTCAAATTCTCACATACATACAGTATATAATATATATATATATGCATATTCACACTTACATACACACACAGCATGCATATATAAACGTGTGTGTGTTAGTATGCATATATAAACACATAAACAATAGATGTTTACAGATTAAAACAAGAACTTGATCAGATTATTAGTGAATCACAGACAGGATTTATGCACAAGAGATTGACTCATAAAAATAAAACATGTTTAGCATAAGACCTACTGAAAAACAGTCATTTAATCCAATGCAATGGACTCATCTTATGTCTAGAGTTTTGCAAGGCCTTCAATATGCTGGAACATCGATTTATCTTTAATATTTTAAACTTAAATGGCTTTGGTCACAAGTTTTTGTGACATCATCAACGCATTTTATAAAACACATCTAGCTCAGTAGCAGCACCTCAAGGCACCTCTCCTCACTTTACCTGAGGAGATGCATCTTGTCTCCAGTCCTTTCTATTCATTATGGCAGCAGATGTTTTGATCCTCATCAAAAACTCAGGAACTGTGAAATCGTCTATTTAAAACCAGCTAATTAGAATTAGCCAACTTGCAGATGATACTACCATATTAAAAAAAAACATAGAACAAATTCCAAAAACATTAGATGATATTTATTTTCAAGTGTCAAGTTTAACGCTCAACCTTAACAAATGTGAATCATTAGCTATACTGATAACGACCTTACTGAAAATAAAAACATTCCTATCCAACCCTCAGTTAAATATCTTGGACTCTGTGTAACAATGGATAACACACTCAGTGAAAGATCAAATGAATGAATGTAAATCTAAAATTGATGCATCTTCATGATGTTCAGGGTGCTCAATTTATCCTACCATGGCTTTTGTGCTGAACACATTACCTGCACACAACCACAGTCTGATTAGGTGATACAGGCCTGATCAGTAATAATTACGTTCAGCAGAACAGGGTTATACTTCCACCTCTTCTAGTTATAATAATAATAATATTACATTTTATTTCAGATGCCTTTCTGTCACCCAAGGTCACCGTACCGTACAATACAAAATTCACAGTAAAAGCACAAAATAAAACCATCAAGTTAAAAACAACCAGCAGAAGGACTACCATAAATCACATTTACACTGAGTGGTGACTTTAAATAGATGCGTTTTCAGCCTAGTTTTTAGTTCATGGTCAAGAATTCCTTGCTCAGAAACTAACAGACTGCTACGTTCTCAGTTAAATGAAATAACTCCACACTTCAGTGGTTCTCAGGTAAAGATAGAAAATGGATAACTCGTTACCCAGCATTCCCTGTGCATCCCAAGACCAAAGAACGTCACCTGAAGGTTTTAAATGGTGTTTATCCATCTATACATACAATCTACTGCAGTTTCTGCCAAACAGATCTTGAAACAACTGACCACATTTTGGCCAACTTTATTTTTCACTAATATTTTGAGAAGAGCTGCAGGACTGAAGTTCCAAATAGAGAGAGTATCACCTTTGGTTTCATCTTCATGTACAAGAAATGGGATTTGATCTTAAACAACCTGATTCCCCTAGCAGCTCTTTAACCACTGTTCCAGACGCAGGATGATAAATCCAGATGTTCAGTTTTCAAGGAAAACCTCAGCAACAATTATCTCCAGACTCCGTGAAGAGACTCCTTCAGGATGATGCTATTTAATCATCTGTGAAAAATCTGGAGGTTAAAAACAAGCGATTATGTTTTCACTGAATTCATTTGTTTGTTTACTCTCAGTTTATTTGCAGCTGTTGTTGATTTTTTTATTTTCTGCATTATGAACTCGACATGCTCAAATTCTTCTGCCGAGTCCCTACAAGACATGCAGATTTATGTTTGTCAGTTGTTCAATATGGTTTGAAAAATAAATGAAATAAAAAGGTAAACTTTCTGAACTTTGACCCACAACCTGTCAGCCGTATGTTTCTGATTAAAGTGTGATTTTGTGTTTTTACTGGAAACCGGAACCAATTATTAATGTAATAATTCAGTGTCAGTAGTTTATCCAGCTAGAATCAAGAGTTCCTGCTAGTATTTTTTAAAGTACTGTTACTTTAAACATCAGTGTTTCGGCCATTAACAGAACGAAGCTAGCAGGGAACTGTTTTCGAAGAGAAGGCACAATTTGAAGCAACACCGGGTCTCTAATTAACAGTAGCGGTCAGCTGTAGCTCTGTCCGGAGCCACCGGGCCCAGCGGCTCAGCGACAGGCGGAGAACCGTGACGAGTCAGCGGCAGACGGACCAAACCGACCCAGGTGGCTCCACGCCCCGGCAGTGGACTGGAGGTCCACGCGGAGGAGCAGCCGTACACCGGCTCGGAGTTTGGAAAGGTCTCGGTTTGAGTCCCCGACCGAAGAGTGCTGTTTTCGGACTTCACGAGTTTCTCTTGTTACCTTCAGCACGGAGTCCGCCGCCATGTTGATGCTCTCCGCGTGACGATGGCACGTCACGTGACAACCAGCGACCAAAACAAAAACTGACAGCTCAGCTTCCGGTGCAAAGAAACCACTTCCGGTCAAACAAAATAAAGGTAAGCAAAAACAAAAAAATTAACAAGAATATAAAATAACTAATATTTCAAACAGTTAAAACTTAAAGCAAAAATACATTTTTTTTTTGTTTTTTATTATTCTGAGTCCCAGACTGGAACTCTGTCCATCTGAGCCTCAGATCAGTGGTCTCCTTTAAAACTCTTCTCTTTAACATGGGCTTACATGAACTCATGTAGATCAATTAATCTATTACTAACATTATAAATACTGTTAGATCAGTGACTGACTCTGGTGTCTCTGTTCCTGTTTGTTTGTGCTAAATGGTAATCACTACAGTCAGTCATTCACCCACTCACACACATTTGCACGCTGATGGCAGGTAGCTATATTGTAGCCACAGAAGCTGGAACTGCCATACACCAGGCGCTACTAGACTCTCCTGACCACCACCTACAGACAAGGTGTCTTGCCCAAGGGCACAATGACCCAGAAAAACAGAATAGTTTGAACCGGCAACCCACTGGTTACAGGACAAACTCCATCCTCCTGAGCCACCATCGACCTGTCCCATCTACGTCAAACAGGATAGCCCTACATTCAACAGAAGGGGAGGCCTCAGGTTTCACCTTTCCACCACCTAAGCAGCTAACCTGATCCCCAGACTGTTTCAGTTGAATTCACACCTTCCTGCATCTGATCAAAACAACTCACAAGGAGACCAGTCCAACACAATATGGCGGTACGATATCAACGACTTCTCAGGGGGAAGGGAGAAGAGTGATATGCAGGCATCTTCAGCTGGTTAAACAGCAACAGCTACATCTTTTTAGATTGACTCTCCAGTTAGCGACAAAGCTTCTCAAATGAGAAGATAAACGTCTTCAAGGAACCAAAGAAGTCCAGTTGCTTTCATCTGAACCTACTAATCACTAGGGCCTTATAAAACTTTGAACAGAATCCTTGCTAAACGTGTACTTAATCTCAGCAAAAAAAGTTTACTTCCGCAAAGTAATTTTCCAAAATCACCTGCACAAATTCAAGGTAAAGTGTGATTTATAAAACAGGAATTGTGTGCATGTGTGTGCTTGCAGTGGTCCAAAAATTTGCACAAGTAAACGTATTTTTGCTGTGCTTAACCAGACTTTTAATAAAGATTCTGCACAATGTTTATAATGAAGCCCCTGGTGTTTAATCAGCTAATCTGGGGCCTCATTTAAAGCTTGCTTAATTAAATTATATATAGGAATTGCACTTATTGGTGCATTATTTTTGATAAGGTGTGTATAGTGTAATTACTAAGTAGACATATAAATACTGCTCTCAGAATCAGCTTTATTGACCAGGAAAGTGACGTCTCTCAATCGAGGAATTTGACTTGGTTTACAGAAAATCCCGGGCAGCCTCATTCTTGGAGGTGCCTTTTTGCAGATGGAATGTGCAAACAGAAGAAAATATGACAACAGAGTAGAAAGAGAAGGTGTTGTGCTAACAGAACTTATTTATCAGGATTTGTTTTACTGGTCAAACATACAGTACTTTTATTCAGAAAGAGACATTTCACGTCTCACGAAAGAGACGTGAAATGTCTCTTTAATCTTTAAGTCATCAAATTAATGTATGGTGGTATTTTATTACCGGTAATATAATGTCAAATAAATTGTAGTGAAAGCAAAATGAGCAAAGGTCAAAGTGTCCTGGTCACCTGTCTCCTTATTGACTTCAGGTGTTTGAGACTCTGGGCACAGCTGGAATGGTCACAACGAATGTGCTGGCACTCCTTGAATATCACTCCAATGGCAGGATCCAGACGGGGAGATTTTTTAGAGAACATAGATTTCCAGGCCTGTGATGACTGGCTGATCAGCTGATTTTGATTTTCTAGAGCAGTCCTATGGAATTATCTGCTGAACTGGACCCCATTAACCAACCCACTGGAACCATGCAATCCCACGACACTGCTGTAGTTTTTAACTGATCTCAGGTTCTTTGCAACATTGCTTGTTCCATATTGATATTTGTTTGGTATGCTGAATTAGGACATTTCCTGCCTAATGCCACTTTGGATTAAATGCTTTCATTAAATGTTAACCATGGATCTGGAATATCTGTCACACAGCGCCCACTGCAACAACGCTGTGCCACTCAGAGGTCTTCTTTTTATTTGTGATGCCACAACTGTGACCACCAAATAAAACACTTTTCCGTACCTCTACCTCACCTGCAAGCACCTTGATTTCAGTCTCTGTGAAACAGCTTTTTATGATCTCGCTCCATTACTACGATTAACCGTAAAATGCCAGAAATCAGCAGCTTATGTTATATATATGCAGAATATTTGAGGTTCTGTGCAATGTGTGCATTGACCATTTGTGGCAGAATGTGGGTGTAGGAGGCAGAATGTGATCCAAAATCAAATAAGTAAGTAAAGTTTATTTATATAGCGCCTTTCACAGATATACAGTACATCGCAAAGCGCTTTACAACATAAACAAAATAACATCTGAGCACATTGAGTGTGATTTATAAACCTGGAACTGCATGCAGCTGTTCAGTGTTTTACAGGTCTGAAAATTAGTTTGTGTAAGTAGCCTAAACGTTTTTTGCTGAACTTATAAGGATTCTACACAAAGTTTTATAAATGAGGCCCCTGGTGATTAATCAGCTGATGCCTGGTGTTTTTTCTTCTTGTAAACTTGAGATCATTTCTTATGTTTTGGATTCCTGAACATTTATCCTCCAGCTGACTGGAGATTTGTTGATCTGCTGCTAAAAGCCCAACTTTCACATCAAATTTTTAATGACAATGATTTGAATGACATCACCCAGAACTGAGAGTCTGGTCTTCATTTGGTTCTGGAAGGGAAACCCAACAGGTTTCTGTTCATGGATCCAGCCCACCTCCAGGTTCTGCTCCATTTTTTTCCTGTTTCTCTACAGAGTTGAAGTTCCTTTATGTTGATTTTCTGACCCAAAATACCAAAAGTTCTGTTTACTGAGTGATTTCTTCCTGGACTAGGTTCTGATATTTATCAAGTCCATCACTAATGAAAGAACTCGGAACCTTTTATTTTAAATAGGTTTATGACGTAATGTAGTTTAAATTTTACTTTATGTTTTGAGGTGATCTCTGGTTGCAGTTAGATCCTTGATATAAAACATAACTATATTAATTTTTGAACATATAAAAACTTTATTTGATGGAAAACTTTTTTCTAAATGTAGCTCATGTGAAACATTTTACCCAGAACTCATCTGGTTTTTTACCTTCACCAGAATTAAACTCACACACCTGTAACGATTACAGGGCAAAAAGTGGCATAACAAATGAGAAGGAATTTTCACGTGTTTTATTCTCTCACTAAAACCTGCATCGGGATAAACAGAAATGTCCAAACACTTCTTGGGAAAAAGTCCTGGATAATCACGAGGACATCATTTGTTTTTAATTTCTTGTTTCTTTACAGCAAAACAAAATGTTCAAAATCAGTATTTCACTTCAGTTTCTCAGGCATGTCACTGTGCTATGAACAATTAGTTTTAAGCACTTTATTTTAAAAACCAAGCACTTTGAAAACACCTCGTGTTTGAGTTAGGGGTCTAATTCCCTGCAGCCTTCCTGAAGTCTCTGGAGCAGGACACGGTTTCACTATGGCAGTGAAAATAGTGCAAAAGCGGAATATAAATAGTGGAGGCAGAAAACACTTTCAATATGTTTGCAGAAGCCAAAGAAAAGCCCATTTCTGTTCTGCTGGCAACCAACGAAAAACCATTTGGTTGAAGTTTTAGTCTCAGAAGAATTCATTTTCAACAATAAAAACTCAAAACTTGTTTCACTTTTATAGAAAATAATTTAATCACATCTGACATGTACAAAATAAAAAAACAGGATAAGTGTCTCTAGTTGTCATGACAACAGATTGCACATGAACAGTCCAGCTGAGCTCGTCGGCGTCCTGCGGCGTCTTCTGTTTCTGTGCCAGTCTCTCTCACACTCACTCAGCCAATCAGAAAACACTAAACAGGCATGAGGCCGCGCTCCACGCTGATACTGAATTAATCACTTCTCTTTGTTCGGTTTAACATAATAAACAAACTATAAAATAAGTGTGTTTTTTTTTTAAGGGGACAGGTTAAAAACATGTCAGGCTGCCCTGCCCCCTCAGGTGAATGAAACAAAAAGGGAGGGAAATGAGTCCAACTGAAAGGTGAGAGCAACTAAAGAGAAGGTGATGAAGAGCAAAGGCGACACTCAGCAGCTCATACTTACAGACACTGTGGGAGGGGGCGGGGCAGGGCGGGGTGGGGGCGTCGCCTTACCTCGTCAGTCAGTTCAACTACCAATCAGATCACAGATCGAACCCCCGTCACTCACGCTGACCCCTGCCTGCTGACAGAGGTCAACCAACTGTCGCAGACGCTCTGAGGCGCCGCCCTCTGACGCCTCAAACAGCAACCACTGTAGGGGGGGGCAGGGGAAGAGAGAGGGGAGGGGGGGAAGACAGCCAGATGAGCACACACAGGGGGAGAGGGGGAGGTGAGCATGCTGCACAAGAGAATTCAAACAGTTTATACCAACACAGACCTTCTGGCAGATCAATACAACCTACTGACATTGCCCTCTATAGACTCCGCAATATCAACTAGAAACAATCATGGATCAGGAAATCGTGGCATCAAGGGAAAAACTGATATCACTATGCTTTCTAACAAAATAATGACTACTCTTATTGTCCACTGCTTAACTGGGACTGTCTTGTTCTGCACGAGCTGTGTATGACCGTGGCCAGTCAATGAAACTCAGACCGACGGAGGAGTGGGACCGGACCCTTGCGGCTGGTGGCGTAGCCGGTGGTAGATCAGCCGACGTCCAAGTGCTCTGAGCCGTCGGCGCTCCGAGTGGACAGACTGCTGGTTCTCCCCCGCAGTTCAGAAGAGGAGCACGGGAGTGGAGGAGAGCCACGAGGGAGAAACGGGTGTTCCCCTCTGGACTATGGGTGGCGGTCTAATCGAGCCATAGCCCGGTGTGTGTGTGTGGCACGGTGCATTGTTTTACCATATTTCCTTTTGTATTAATAAAATGTATTTTGATTTATGGAAACGTGTCTCCGCTTGCCTTTGGTTGAACTCGATTGAGACGAATTGATCTGACTGCCACATTAGTGAGAAGTTTCTGCGAACAAATCCTTACTGTTGTTTGTGCTCATGCTCCAAACAGCAACTCAGAGCACCAACTCTTTTTGGGAGTCCCTGGGATGAGTGCTAGATGGCGATCTGACTGGGGACTCCATAGTCCTGCTGGAGACTTCCAATGTTCATGTGGGCAATGACAACATGACCTGGAGGGGCAAGACTGGGAGGAATGGCCCACCCAGTCTGAACCTGATTGGCATTTTGTTACTGGATTTTCTTGCAAGAAGCAGTTTGAAAGACCTGGGGATGGACTGTCCAGTTTCTGGGGAAGAAGTTGAGGTAGTCAAACTTCCACACAACAGCAGAGCCCCAGAGATGGACGAGATCCATTCAGGGTATCTGAAGGCTCTAGATGTCAGAGGACTATCTCGTTTGACATGTCTCTGCAACATTACATGGTCATCAGGGGCCATTCCTGTGAGGTGGCAGACTGAAGTGGTGGACCCCATTTTTTAAAAGAAAGGAGACCAGAGGTGTGCTTAAATTATAAAGGGATCACACTCCTCAGCACTCCTGGATAAACGACATCCAGGTGAAAACCTGTGTGTGTACCTGGCGTGAGACAGCGGTGGTGTTAAAGCCACAGCAAGACAGACTAAACAGTGTGAAGTAGGGATGTGAATCCCCACCACTGAGGCCGATTCGATTCGTATCTCGATACGCTCCCAGCGATTCGATACATTGACGACACAGTGAAGCCTCTGCCGATACGATTCGATGCGATTCATCCTTGCTGGCGATTCGATGCGATTCGATACGATTCGATGCGATTCACGGTGCGATTTGAAACGATTCAACACATCACAGAGAATTTTCAAGTCCACGTCTGTTTTTTAAAAAATCATCATAATTACTTCTCTCTCTCTCTTTCTCTGTGAAAGATTTATTTGATACTTTATTGTTTTGATAAATCAATAAATTCTACTTTAAAAATGCACTTTATTATGGATCAGACAAGAGGATTGTTTTATTCCTAATAAATATTAAATCATCAGCAAAAATGTTACATTTGTTGTTAGTCTCAACTGTTACTGAATTTACCTTAGGATTTTACCCAAGGGATCAATAAAGTAAATATCTATACTTTTTTAACAATTAATTAATATAGCCAATTTAAAAGATTAGGCCTCTTAAAAATAAATAATAAAAGATGTGAATGATTAACAAAGCTCTTTCCTCAGATCCTCGTTTAATTAATAGTTTTCTGTCTGTAATTTGACTAAACCACTTGTTAAACCTCCTCTAATCAACATTTCCAGCACTAACTCTGTGCAGTGTGTAAATAACTCCAACATAGTGTCTCTAACACTGACTAACAGATTCTAGTGGCTAACAGAGCAGAAACCATTCAGATTCACTGATGTTGATCATCTCCTCCTCACCTGTTCTACCAGGTTTTCTAACTGCGCCTGCGCGCCACCTGGCTTCCGTAGTTTTACTGGTGGTGCGTTCAACAAAACGAGGACAAAACAGATAAATTGATCAACCGGTTTAACGCGGAGTCGTTGCTGTTAAATAGCGGGACAGTTCTCCCCCGCACCCCTCCGGGGAACGAGTTACAAGGACAGCAGCTGAGCCACGAAACCTCCGTTAAACGTCCCGTGAACGAGCGCTGACTCGGTGGTGGACACACACACACACACAGCGTTTGCAGCACCTGCAGCTCACCCCACAACCCGCGTGGAGCTGCTCAGTATAAAAGTAGCTCGTGAGGAAAAAGGCTGGACACCCCTGAACTAATCGATGTAACCATCGTTTTCACCGATGGGAGACAAGAGAGAGCGATACGTTGCGCATTTAGCAGTCAGCTGAGCCGATGCTCCCTGAAGCTACCGGTGCAGTCGGATTTTACACGTCATGATCGGACCACCGGTTCAAATCGGTGAATCTCCACATCCCTAGTGTGAAGGTGGACTAATTTTGAGAAGCTTAAGTTTGTCTGATTATCCAAACTGAGCTTGCTAAGATCACCTGCTGTAGCTGAGGTACTGATGATGATGATAATTTATACTTTATTGTTCTTTTGGAGAAATTATTTCTCTGGATATGACCTGTCCCTGAGCATCAGTGGGTCTGGCACCCTGGGGAAACTGGGTTAATATATCTTGGCCTCAGTGACTAAGCACGATGACAAACATACTAAAAGCAAAAATATCTCAACACCACTGCTCTGCCAAAATAAAAAGCCTCCCTCACCAGAAAATTCTTGTCTAACAGGAAGTAGTGTGAGCTCAAAATTCCACACTGAGGTGGTGGCCACAGGCGCATGTGTGTGTCAGTGTGTGTGTGTGTGTGTGTGTGCGTGTTACAGAGAGTGAATTACATCTTTCCACAGGGTGGCACACAGTGGGAGGTTTTGCAGAGCTTGCCGATACAAAAGCCTCATCTAGAAGAACAAGACAGATAAAATAAAAGAGCAGAAGATAAGTCAGGGCACTGAAGCATCGACTCATGTTCACAGAGGCACAGAGCCTCATTCTTGAGACAAGTAAGGGCACAAGTAACAGCTGGTGGGGGCACATGAGCTTCAGAGCGCTGATAGGTCCCAATTCCGGTCCCCTCACTCAGTCTGCAACAATATACCTGAAAAGTTCCAAGAACTTCCCGTGACGGTTCTAAGAACTCCCTGTTGGTTTTATGAACTTGATGTGATGGTTGTAACTGGGTTAGGGGTGGCTACTTGGACTCAGCCCCAGATATTTTATGCTAAACTCTGAATTTGAATTTTACTTTTGAAGGGGGGGGGGGCTATTGACAGTAACCTGCAGTACCAGAGTTCAACAGAGGGGCAGCAGCTGCGTAAAGTACTCTGTATACAGCCTGCCTGAGCCTCCCCAGAAGAAGCAGAGTGTCAGCATCCTGCATACTGTGTCTGAGACACATAGGAAGACTGATGTGACATGGATACCAGGATGTGTTTTAGAAAAAAAGTACTGCAAAAGAACGACAACACCAGCTGTGATCAAACAGGTGAGGATTCAGGTTTGTGAATCTTGTTCAGTGTTACTCTGCTGGTTTGCTAAATGTTAGTTTACTGTCAGTAAAGTTGTGGTACAAAGAGAGTGAATGATAACAAGCTAATATCATGTTTGTGGTTATATGGGAAAAATCCAAACAAGCTTAGATTATAACCATAAAAATAAAGTGAAGAACAGAGAGGCTGATGCTCTCTGGATTACTGAGTAACAAGTGGAAAAAAGTAATGTTATAGCTACTAAACACAGTTAGTTAAACACACATATATATACAGTATTAGGGATGCACCAAAAATTCGGTCACTGAAAATTTTCAGCCAAAGATGACACAAAAGTGCATTTTCAGTTTTCAGACGAAATACCTAAATCACCCAAACAACACTGCTGAAACGTGTGATGTCATGAGCAAATATAGCGTGAGAAACGGGATAAGAGTCAGCATGTCTGCGGTGTGGACTTATTTCACCATCTCAGAAAAAGACCCACGGATAACGATTTGCAAAACATGCAATGCTGAAATTTCAAGAGGGGGTGCATCTGCAAAGAGTCTCTCCATGTTGGGTTTAATGTATCACCGTTAATCCAAACTAGAGTTCTCAACGGGCTCAAAAGTCTAACCCCAACCCAAAATGACTCGAAGGACATGAAGCCAGAACCCCCTGGCCCAATATCAGCACATTAAACACTGGACCGGACATGACCGAAACCAAACCAGTGTGTTGTTTTTTTAATGGAGGGTGAAAAAAAATTCCACGCAGCACACTACTTTCAGTTCAACTCAAGCACTTATTAAAAACTAAAAACCAAACTTTATAAACATGAACAAACAGGAAACAAATAAAACTATTTTCTAATAATAAATCTTGTTAGTGATGTACAGCGACACCTGGTGGTTAAACGTTTGCTGCTTCCTGTTGATGTCTGGCGTTTTGTAAACTGGGTGAGTAGAAAGTAAGAGCAGAACAGGAGATGAGTATTCCAGATACCCGACTCCGCAAGTCCGTAGACTCACCTGCCTCAGCTCCTTCAGCTCCCGCTCCACAGCGATTGCTCTAAACACAAACACCACAAACAGCTGGTCAGCTCTGATTCAGACTCTGTTGAACACAAACTACTCCCAGGGAATAGCGTGATGCTGGTATGGTCCAATCAGAGGACTGATCAGTAGGTTCTGGTCGTAGGTTCAGAGGATCTTCTGCTTGGGATCAACTGATATACATCTGGAATCTGTTCAGTTTGACTCGGAAGAAAAACAATCACAACCTGATGCAACACTATTTAAACATCAAATCAATGACCCCAGTCACATCAAGGACTTGTTTAGTTTTGTGCTTAAGTAGTGACCTTTGACCCGTCAGCGCGTTCACTCACATTCTCCAGCCAAACAAACATCTGGGAGCGTTGCTGTTCAGCAGGCGGGTCTGAAACTTCAGCTGCTCCAAGTTCCCGTTGACAAACTCCTGATGACACAACCTGCACATAGCAGCACAACAAAAGGTACAACAACAGTAAAACAACCGGACCACACTGGGACCAGAATCCCTACTCCTTTCTTTCCCGTTTTTCTTCTCGTCTTAAGAACTCTTAACAGATCTATTTCACAAAATGGCAATGTCTACTGGAAGGGAGGAATAATCTCAATTTCTGTGAGTCAGAGGGAGGTCAGATTCTAGCAGCAGTTGAGCCTGTAGTGTTCTTTTCAGAAACAGCTGTCATTTCATAGTTTTCCACCATGATGAAAACTTAAAATAGAAGTGGATTTTTGCCTTTAGACAAGATGAGGGAGCAGCTTCACCGAGAGAAAGGGCAGATCATTCCTCTGAGGATGAGCTCTATTATTATTGTATTGTTCTGGACCTGCAACTGCTTGTTTTGGACACTCTGAAGAGAGGATCGAAGCTCTCAACTGATCATAACAGAATTTCTAGGAACAGCAGTTATGTGGAGGGTGTCAAGTCTGGTGGCGGGAAGATCTTGTCTCTGCTTTTTTCAGATGGTGTGGTCCCCCTAGCCTCATAGGGTAATGAGCGTCAGCTCTTGCTGGGGGAGGTTCACAGCCGAAAATGAAGCAGCTGGAAAGAGGATCAGAACCTCCAAATCTGAGACCATGGTTCTTGACCAGAGAAGGGTGGTCTTTCCACTTCAGGTGGGGGTATAGGCCCCACCTCAAGGGGAGGTATCTAAGTATCTCAGGGTCTTGTTATGAAAATAAAGCTAGCAATCTAGTGGTATGACCCGTGTTCCCCGTCTTCCTGTACGTGGCACTTATGAGTGAAACAGACCTGTGGCTCAGATCTGATCTGCTCTATTTGGACAATCCCAGACCCAGACTCTGGATGAGGAGGACTTACTGCAGGTTCATCCGTCTGTTCAGATCTCCGATCAACTACATCCTGTTACATCAACAGCAGCAAGAAACCAGTGTGTGTGTGTTTACCTGAGGCCCAGGTGGATGTTGCTTGGCATAGCATATCGAAGTCTCTCCAGGACCAGAGCTCTCTGGGACTGAGGCACAAACTTCAGGTACAGAGACACCACCTGGAAGCATCACCATGATCAGATAGTGGGCAGAGCCTCCTCACAGATAAATGAAGCCTATAGGTGAATAAGGGCGGAGGATCCTTCACCTTGTTGTGAAAGGAGAAGCAGCTCCAGAATTTTGCAGGATTGAAGGGAATCTCCAGCCGGGATGGAACTGTGCTGAGGCAGCGTTGGACCAGGTCCAGAAACATCCTCCGGGAGGCGGCACGCGCCTTCAGGCTGCAGCTGAACTGCAGGTAGCTGAGAGAGGACAACACACAGGTGAGCCAGAGGAGTCGTTAAGACACACACTCCCATAAGTAGAAAGTCCTGTTACAGGTAAACTGACTCAATAATATCTGCCTATTTGTTCTGGAGCTTCTGATCAGAGAACTTCCTGAATTTTAAAGTCCATAAAGCAGAGTTAGTCCATCATTAAACTCGACAGCATCAGCAATATTTAAGATTAAATCAGGTTTATTTCATTTCACCTTTGTTTATAAAGGTTAGCCTTGTTGAGACCCATGGTCTCATTTTCCAGAGAGACCTGTTCATAAAATAGTGACATTAAAGCGGCTCTCTGGAGCATTTTTCTCTGTATCAAAGTTTTCTAAATGTTTTAAATGATATTTCAGGTCTAAACTATGATCTATGGCTTGAGTTCCACAACATCTGTCATTCTGATGAAGACCCTCCTTCCTCCTAGAGACCCCTTTCCATTATTTCTTGCCACCGACATTTTTCAGCCAATGAAATTCAAATGTCTGCATTCTCTCAACATGCACGCACATCGACCAAACCTGTACCAGTAGGGGGCGCTGTCGTACAGGACGCTCCGTGTGTTTCTCTGCCGTCTCAGCCGTTCACTGAGGACTCACAGCTCATTTCTACTAAAAACCTACCCATTCTCCAGCTAAAGACGGGTTTATTTTTATTTTTAAACCTTTCACCTCACAGAATGGCAAGGCTTGACAGGATTATGCGTTTATTTTGGTCAGAAAGTTCATCCAGGGCCGAGTCAAGTTCAGCTTCAGAGTCCAGCAGCAGCTCGATGCTAACAGAGCTAATATCAGAAGCAGCAGGGACAGAGAGGGCTCATCAGACCCTCGTAGTATTGTTGGAATAAGAGTTGTGAACTGTGAGTGATTAAACCCTACACAGTGAGCGGTACAGTTCATGTCCGAAGTATATGCGCCGCACGCACGCGCGACCGGACGCGCGTGTCGAGATGTTTTGAGGAGGAGCCTTTGGACGTTAGATTCAAAAACTGCTCTCCTGATGAAATCCTCCAGAGTGCTGCTTTAAAAGACAACTGGTAGAAACACTAGTGATAAAAACAGTGATAAATGCCCACAGTCTCAAGCTGCTTAAACCTCCTAGGATTGGTGGGTTGGACGGGTTCAGGTCTTGTTGTGAATTCCAGGAGACCCGTCAAAAACCTAAACAGGATTACTTTTTATCCCAGACCACAGAACATTTAAGAAAACCCACAAGTCTCTCTGGAAGCTCTCATTCTGAGAGTAGTGAACTCTGTCCTGGGGTCAGATAAATCAGACTCTTTACCGTTTTAATTAAAAATATTGTTCTCTCCAGTTTCAGGTTTAACAGTTTCAGACAAAACATCTTCTGTTCAGCCACCTGTAAGTCAACCTTCTAGCAGCCGCAATGTCATGTTTTCTAAAATCTCAACCTGTTTAGGGCCGTAAATACCCCGGACTTAATCTGTGGACCCAGACGACCTCTCCCTACTTCCTACGCTTTCCTGCAGATATCATTGCTGAATCAGTCTCACAGATTTTTAATCTCTGTTCAGGTTGAGGTTCTCCTGTTCTGTTTTTCTTCTTGTTGTTCTGGCGAGTCAAACCAGTTTTGGACATGAACATCCACCACAACGAAGACAGCAGCATAAAAATAACTACATGAAACCTACACACACAGACCAGTGCCTGCTCCGGACATAAGGACATCCCATAGCTCACAGGTGTGTGACGTGTGTGAGGGGGAAGACAGCGTCAGTGAAATAACAGAAAGTTCCAGAGGTAAGCAATAAATAAATAAATAAGAAGAGAAGCATAAATATGCCATGAAACTATGTTTTTGGTTTAATTTCACAAAACTTTTAGTACTTTGTTATTTTCTCTAAGAATTATACATATAGGTACAGGAAAAGTATCATTAAGGTACCGGTATCAAAATCCAAGTATCGTTAAAGTAATAGTATCAAAAAGTATTTAACAGTACCCAGCCCTATCCATCCCTCTACAACATCTAAAACCTTTACCTGATGTTGGTCAGCTTCATCAAACTGGTTCTCAACTCTGACTCTGCTGTTGTCAAGGTGCCTGGAACTTTATCATCTACTTTAACCACTCAAGGCTCCTGTATTGTGTCCCACTATAAATATAAGTAAAACAAAAAGTACTTACTCCATCCACAAGGTGTGAAGCTCCTCCTCCTGCTGCACAGAGCCCAGCCCCCTCTCGAAGGCCTCCACCGTGTCGTCTACAGAGCTGTGGAGCCACATCCAGCGACTGAAACACAAACAGGTGCAACTTTATGAGTCCAGACAGGAAGTTGTTCAACACTCAGCTGTCTTTCTTACTGTGTTTAGCAATACCCAGAGCTCTGACATCATCAGAGACCAGAGACCTATCCTATACCAGTGATTAAGATCAGCTGGACAGCCCTGATCCTGAACCAGAGATCAGGGTCAGGTAGACGACCCTGAGTAAGATGTTTTTTATGTTGTCTGTTTTACAACTACTGGTTGTGAAGTCAACGTTCCCTAGGGGATAATAAAGATCCTTGAACCAAATGTTTTGTTTTTAAAGTACCACATATGTCTGTGAGGTCCATGAAGATTTCCATCCCTAGTCTGGAGGGGAGGAACTAGAACTCACCAGTGGAGCAAGTGGAGGAAGGAGGATTGCTGGTGGAGCTGCTCCTCCAGCTCTTTCCTTATGACAGGACCACTCAGCAGATCCTCAGTGGAAAGGCCTAGGATGTGCCTGAAGGGACAGAAAGCAAAGCAGCATTAGTCCTCTCTTGGTTTCAGATGAACATCTCCTGAATTCTACATACTGCAGGATGTCCACAGGTGTCCTCTGGCTCTGTTCGTCCTCACAGAGGGACAGGAGGAACCCTCTGAACAGAGGAGGGATGGCACTCCATTTGTCCTGCAGGGCAGATTAGAATCAGAGCGAGAAGTAGGACAAGGCTCCAACAGGGTACCAGCATGTCTGACCCAGACCAGAACCGAGACATGGATCTGGAATACCCACCCAGTCTCTAAATCTGGACTGATCATGGACCAGGAACCTCCAGCAAATTACAGGAGCACTCGTGTTGGGATTGAGAGGTAGTCACTGGACATGTGGGTCTGAAAGCCCTGGCCACTTAACTGGCTGAAAGTATCATCTAGTCATCTGGTTGAAAGTCCACCTACTGAGAACAGAAACCCAGAAAACCCTTTCCTGATCCTATAATCATCGACATAATCGCTGACTAGAAAGAAAAGCTGTCCATGTGTGTAAAGTAGTGGAGACCGGTGAGCTCACCTGAGCCATGAGGAACCTGCAGCAGTGGTAGAACACCTTAGCGTTGTGAGGAACCTCAGCTAAAGCATGAAGCCACATAGTAACAGCCTGCTCCGAGTCTCCTCTGGCGATGTGAAGGTCGGCCAGAGCGTCCCTCAAAGAACACGATTCAGGACACGCCTCCAGGAGAGACAAGCACAGAGACACGCCCTCATCATACCTGGAGAGAAAGGTGTCACCACTATCACTGCACCACCATCAACATCATCACTACCATCAACGCCACCACCATCTTCCTCATCACCATAGTCTCAGGATCGTGAGTGGTTCAGTGCGCTCACCTCAGCAGCAGCTTGTAGAGCAACAGTAGGTTGGTGTGCAGTGGCATGCAGGCAAGTGTCCTCTCACTGTCGGACATAAGCTCCTCACTGCACTGATGGACAGCATCTGAAATGCCAACACAACATAAGAACCTGAACCTGGTCCTCACTAGTCCGCCACGGTTCCACCTCGTACCTTTAAACAGAGCTATAAGGATGTCAGGAGGAGTGCTGATGTCCTGAGAAGTCCTCCAGGGCAACATGAAAGGCTTTCTGCTGACCAGATGGGCTGGGCCGGACTCTGCTGGGTCAAACAGGCTGTAAGGCAGCCGGTCAAACTCCGTCAAGTGGATGTAGGAGAGCCAGAGCAGCGCCCGGTCGCTGGCTGTCAGGTGATCAGCAACGCTGTGGTCCTGAGCTGACTTTAAGGCTGTCTACAACAAAACACAAGCCAACCAATCAGCATGTTACCACAGACCAACCAGTCAGCAAGAGCCACCAATAACCATACTCAGGCCCACCTTTGGGACTCAGGTATGCTTACCTGTAGGATGGCCAAAGCGCTTTCCATCTTTCCTGTGAACAGGCTGAGCTGGACCCTGCAGAGCAGCACCTCCATCAGCTGGAAAGACAGCTTCTCCGTCACACCTGAAGACGCCTCCGCCAGCAGGAACTGCAGCAGCCGGTCGCAGATGTAGTCCTTCCCCTCAGAGGAGCTCTCCAGGTTCAGGTACTGAGAAGAAAAACCAGACTATTGAACTGGACAGTCAGATATTGGAGAGCTGTGAGTTTTAGAGCACTGTGACCAGAGTTTCTACCTCACAGAACACGTTTACTAAAAACTTGTCAAAAAACTGAAGCCTTCCCATGACCTCTGATAAGAATGAGTCTTCCTGAACTGAACAGCTGCTGTGTTTGGGTATAAATTAGGACTTGGACCTACATTCCACCACACCCTGTGGTCAGGTGCGTGCTCCACAGCCATCTCACACATCTCCTGGACCTCTTCCCTGCTGCCCCGTCTGGAGAACAGTGACAGGTAGTGACTCCACACCTCAGGGTCTCCACAGTTAGTCTCCAGAGCACGAGACAGCGTGTTCAGAGCAGCTTCCAGACACTCTGCTGCAGGACTACAGATAACCAGAACCACAATTAGAATCAGAACCACTATCAGCTGGATGTGTGGCGAGGCCTAGACTCACGTCTCAGTCTGGTTCAGGTACTTGAAGGCCAGTTTGATCCACAGCTGACTGTCCCGGGGACTCTCCACCACGCTCGCCTCCAGGTTTGCGATATCATCAGTCTCACTGGTGAAATACCGTCGGTCTTCTGAAGTGACAACATCCACAGCACACATGCTGCTCTTCAAGGTGTCATCTGTCAAATCAACAGAAAAAGAGGCGGAGTCTGTGAACCAAACACATATACAGAACCTAGACCCAGATACAGAAACCAAAAGTTGAGTCCAAAAGGAGCCAAAGCATTCCCCAATATCTGGTTCCAGGACATGTTTGCTGCTCCTCCCATTTAAAAAACCCTAAAATAGACCTAAGATCATGTGTTCAGGTGTTGACACCTGTTGTTGTTGGTAGAGGAAAGTGGGTTAAACCATCAGTCAGGTGAGTGGGTGGACGGTTCACCCAGTTGAGATTTAGTTTTTTTAATTTTATTTAACCTTTATTTACCCAAGTCGAACTCTTGAGATTACTGAACTGAAACTGAATTAGCAGAGAGTTCTGGCCGACAGGCAGCAGCTCAATCAGCTTGACACCAGAAACCAAACATCCCAACATAAGGACACTAAGATGATCAGCAGGACAATCTTCCAGTAGATTTATTTATTTACCTGTGAGGTGGTGTTAGGAAGTCTTATTTTTCAGGACATACTTTTTTATAATATTTCACCACGTGGTTAATAGTCAGACTGGTTAGACCGTGAAACCATCACTCCTCCCCGACCGTTGCTACACCTGGCAACTATGGACATGAAGCAGGTAGTGACATCATCTTGTAGACCTACCCACTCCTTAAAACTGTTTAGTGAGGTATCTGGCCAGTAGAGTGGTGGCAAATATGAAAATGGTCAAGTTTCTAACTCAAAAATCAAGTAGATCTATTTTAATGCTCTAGCTCAAAATGTAAAAAAACTACTTATTGTTGCTTTAATGATGTTAATAAAAGGTTAATGAAAAGGTTCCCATGCATTAAAGCAGCTATGTGGAGCATTTCAGCGAGAGAGCAGTTTTTGAATCCAACGTACCACGGCCCTTCCAAAACACCTCGAGTCTTAACACACAGCTAATTCACAGCTTAATTCACAGCTCACAAATCATGTTCTCACACTGTACGAGGGTCTTGACCAAAATAAATGTGTATCCTTGGCAGTGTTGCCAGTAACGCGCTACTTTGTAACGCGTTACTCTAAAATTACGTCATTTTTCAATAACGAGTAATCTAACGCGTTACTATTTCCAATCCAGTAATCTGATTAAAGTTATTTTTTTCGAGCCACTGTGCGTTACTTTGCGTTACTATCTTTGTCCATTTCCTTAAAATATTTATTTTCTTCCTGCATTTCTGTGAGCGGCGTTGTGTCACGTTCCCAGCATGAGGTGGAGTCACGTTTTCAACACGAGCACAGCTGAGGAGTTGCTCCAGCTGGAGGAGGAGTCACTGACCTGTGATAAAGTAGCCTATTTACCTGAATATCCGGGCATTATTTTTGTAAACTCCTCTGATACAACAGCTTTGTTTTATCTTCGGGGTCTAGACTTTATTAAGGAGTGTGAGACTGAGAACAAACGGAGAACGACCTGAGCAGCTGACCGTCTGTCTGACAGCCGAGCAGACTAGCAGCCTGAATGCAGCCGAAGCTCCAAAGCAGCACCAGCAACTAAAGAGACGTTTTGATGGCGCATCCTTCAGACAAACGCAGCAGTCGGAAAACAAAGCAGCAGCAGAAACAAGAGCTGATGTTAGCTCCTCATGGTCCTAAAACCCTCCGGTTTTAAGGAACTAACAGGTGAGTCTAAAGAACAGCTGATAACAGGAGCTAGATTATTAATTTTAGTCATAGTTGTGAATTTTACTTTACTTTAAATTCAATTTTTTTTATTTGTTAAAATAATTAAATAAATCTTTCTAAAAGATGAGATTTAGTTGTCAAACAAAACTTTTTCCAAAAAGTATATTTAGAAAAGAGGGTCAGGTAGGGTTAGGGTTGACCTGGATTTCAGGGAAATACTGTAAAAACCAGCTGCAGCAACACAAATGACTATGGAGGAGAGAGATGATCGTTTTCTATCTGGAATAAATACAGTCAGGATTTAGAGTTAGTGTCAGATAAAGATGATAACATTAAAGTTTGTTCTAATGTTCAATCAAATGTTCTGATGTTAATAAAACATGTTAAAAGTAATTTAATAGTTACAGTAATAAACAAGTTATTTTATAAAAGGTAGTTTTGCCATAAAAGTGTTAAATGTCAGGTCAAGAAAGACTCTTTAATTTATATTTCATAAAACCAAGTATTTTTTTCAGGAAATAGTTTGGAAGTTCAACTTTAATATCAGGAGATCCATTTTGTTGACTTGCTGTTAAAACTCACTTCTGTGTTTTAGTAAAACTGGAGGTTATTTTAAAGTCGAGGCAGGAGGAGGAGTCATCGGCAGCTGAATGTCACTAATAAAGTAACTAAAAAAGTAACTAGTAATCTAACTTAGTTACTTTTAAAGTCAAGTAGTCTGTAAAGTAACTAAGTTACTTTTTAAGGGAGTAATCAGTAATCAGTAGTCGGATTACTTTTTCAAAGTAACTGTGGCAACACTGATCCTTGGCAAGCCTTGCCATTCTGCGAGGAGAAATGTTTAAAAATAAAAATAAATCCCTCAGTATCCGGGAAATGGATAACTTTTTAGTAGAAGTTAGTTCTGACTGCTCCCATGACGACTGAGACGGTAAACAGAGAAAGACACGGAGCGTCCTGTACGAGAGCGCCCTCTACTGCTACAGGTTTGCTCGAAGCACGTGCACGTTGACCGACAGCCGACAATGTGGACATTTGAATTTTATTGGCTGAAAAAGTTTGCCGGTCAGAAAGAAATCAAAGGGGTCTATAGGACGAAGGAGGGTATTCAGAAGAAAAACAAATGTTGTGGAACTCAACCCAGAGATCACAGTTTAGACCTGAAATATCATTTAAAACATTTAGAAAACTTTGATACATAGAAAAATAATCCACATTTCTGCTTTAAAGAAATACTCCACCCAAAAGTGATTTTTTTTTTTTTTGTCTATTGCCATATTCCCCATAGTTAGATAAGTACGCAAAAACAATTTGTAACCAGTCCAGTCGGTATCCTGATCTGGCAGTACTCCTTTAGCTTAGCAGAAAACCATGTAAGTGAATGGTAACAAATAGCATTGTGAGACTAATTCTGCTTGGTTTTCTGTTTGGTGATGATGAGTCCTAGTTAGATTTTTGGGACTTTGAGTTTCTGACTGTAGAAATGCCATCATGATCGCTGATGTTATTGGGAAATGTGGAAGGAGATGTATATTTATGCAGCTGATGGAAGCATAGGTACTCAGAATCTGGATGTGAGGCAGAGCCTCTTGGTGTAGTTCTATCTGTGAATGTCTGATGGAAGCAGAGTTTCTCCTCTGATAAAGCAGATACTATCTTGTGTTTGTAGGACAACAGCCAGCCTAAATGACAATAAAAAGCTCAACTCAATGCAACTTTCTCACCTCCCCATGTAGGTTTCAGGACTACAGCTGCTGCATCATCATCACTCGGGTCCTCGGGGTCAGTGGCGCTCTGAGCCCATGGCTTCGGCCTCCACCTCCTTGAGTCTTTGCAGGTGGTGAAGGGAGGAACTGAGGCACAAAAAGTAGATGTGAGTTATGCTCAGAGCGGCGGCTGATGATTCCATGGTTAAAGGACGGCCTACCGTGTCTCTTGCTTTCATTCACTTTGCTGACAAGGAGAACAACCTTCTGGTCAACTCCCATGCGGTCTTTGTTTGGACCAAACAGCTTCTTCATGTAGCTCTCTGAACAACACAAACAACAAAAAGACAAGAGAATGGATGGTTCTGGTTCTCTGTGAAGGTTTGGGGTCTCTTTTTGTTTGAACTGATCTGATCCTCCTCTCTGGAGCAAATCATTAAAAGAATCCAGTTTAAAAGAGCTGCTACTCTGCAAACACCCAGAAGCTCCTACCTGTGGCGCTACCGACCTCCTGGTCCGAGCTGCTCTCAGAACAACCAATCAGAGGCAGGCTGTAGGACAGGATGTCCTGGAGGAGTTGGTTTCCACTCAGGGTACAGTTCCTCATGTGCTGCCTGTAGGAGGATGAGACGTTACTGAGGCAACAGACAGGGCAAGATGAAATGGCGTGGTGACACTCACCATCTGCAGCCATCGTCATTGCAAGTTCCTGTCAGGTCGAAGCGACAGAAACACTTGTTTGGCTCAATGGCATTGCTGTAGGTCACAGAGCTGAGGGACAGCTTCTCCTTGGTTCTGTAGTACGGACTGAACCTGCAGGAAAACAGCAGCCTTTCAGGTTTTGCTCCTCTCCATCTAAACTCATTTTCCTTTAACATCAGCAGCTACATGCTGTTCAAATGTGATGTCTGCTCTTCAGATCTTGCCATTATCACTGTCACTCTAAGAGTGATCAATCAGCAGCAGGTCCTGTTCAGAGATCAGCTGTTCCATTAACTCAGTCATCTTCAGCTGTTCCTACCTGTAAGACCTGAACACCAGCAGCGGACTATGATAGGGTTCAAACGGGACGAGTTTCAGCTCAGAGACCACCGATTGGTTCATTGGTTCCACCTCCAGCAGCATGACCTGACCAACAAAAAAATAAATAAAACGGAAAAGAAAGTCAGCCAGTGAAAATGCAAGAGATGTACTGAGTCCTCCAGGCCTCTGTAGCCCTGAAGAGGAAAACGTTTTATTTCTATAGCACCGCTCAAGATAAAGATCACCAGGTGCTTTAAAGTCAGAAACAAGTGAGACAAATATCCACTGAGTGTTGATAACAGAATTATTAACAGAAAGGGAGACTACAGAATCTGTAACGAATCTACAGAAGTTCATACGGCTTAAAAAGATGAGTTTTGACCTACTTTTCATAAGAGACCACTGAGTCAACTTATCTCAGGCTCAGGGGGAGAGAGTTCAAAAGTCTGGGGGCCACAGCAGCAAATGCTCTAACTGTTTATTCCCCAATGTGACCTGAGCAGAGGTCAGAAGTCATTACCTGTGCATTGGAGGGGGTATCCATGTCCTCCCCCAGGTTGTGCAGCTCCCTCTGGAGCAGCTCCCCCAGTCGGACCTGCTGCTGGTACTTCTGTTTCACACTGTCCAAGTCCAGACCTGCAAACAGCTGAGCAGGGAGCGCAGAGTCTGCCGCCATCTTGGCCGGCTTGGTACTGCATCCACTGTCTTTGGGAGGCGCAGAGCCTGATGGATCCAAGTGGGGTTTGGTGGTGAAGGAGCAGCTGGACTGTCGGAAGGAGGAGCGTCGTCTACCTTTACCGATGAGTTCTGGTTCCAGATCATCGGCCTCAGGGACATCCTCGCTGTCCAGGACCAGCTTGTCCTGGGACAGATCGTGTAGGGATGGCTGAGGCAGGTGGAAGGGTGCAGACGGGGGTGGGCATTGGGCTGGGGGGTCAGGTACGGGCTCAGGGGTCGGACCTGGAAGCTCTACGGGGACTCCTTTGTTGCACCGGGCCTGAGCCTCCTTTAACTTTTGGATCTTGAGGGCATACTCGGACTCCAGCTGCTGCAGGCGGCGTTTTTGAGCTATCAGTTCAGCAAAGTGACGCTCAGAACCACGACGACCCAAGTCCAAACGCTGCAGCTTACTGGGCTGGTGGACAAGAAGGGTCAGCAAAAATCAGACCATACAAGTCTTAGACAAATTAAACAAAACACCTCCCTATACAGTCAGTGGAGATCAACAGAAATGAGATGCTTTTGTCCTAAAACAAATAAAATTGTGTTGAGACCTGAAGGGTCTGGCTGGACTTGGTAGACCGCTTGAGGCCTTTGCTGGCAGCCAGCTGGACTCGGATCAGATCCTGCTCCATCCGGACAGCCAGAGTCTTCTTCAGGGACACCCGCTGCTCCACACGCTGCACCTGCAGAGGACAGGAAGCTCCCTCACCATCATGCTGAGATGTGATTGGCCAAGGTAATCAAGTGATAGCTAACCTGCTCCTGCAGTTTCTTCAGTAGCGTCCTGTTAGCAGCAGCGATCTTCTCTGACGCCTGCAGCTGCTCCCTCAGCCTAACCACCTTGGCCTCAGCGGCCTTCAGAGACTCCGCCTTCTTCAGCTCCTGCTGCAACAGTTGTCTGAGGATGGCCTCGTCCCTTTGCAGCAACTCCCTGTGGACACACAGGATCAGACTGCAGCAGATCTTAGGTCAGCTCAACTCTCAACACTAACATCTGGTTAACGGGACCCAATTGTTCCTACATTAACCACCTGACCTGATCCACAACTTCACAACACATCCCGCAGTTTACAGTAACACCATGAGCAGCTGGGGGTGGGGGGCTGACCCCTGGTGTGTGTGTGCGCGTGTGCGTGTGTGTGTGTGTGTGTATCACCTGTGCTTCCTCAACCTCTCCTCCTCTTCCTCCACCCTCAGTTCAGCAGCTGGTTCTGGAGCAGCAGATGAGCTCAGGTCTATCAGCATTTTCTGCTTCTCCCTGCTGCAGAACATCAGAACATTTCAGATAGGGCTGTCAAAGTTTAAAGCCCCCTTTAACAGCGTTAATTTATTTAACATGCGATTAATGTGCAGGCTTCTGTAGTTGTGATTTGCGCATGTATGCGCTCAGGTCTAGCAAAGCATGCAGCTGATGCAGAGAACTAGGGCTGGGGGAAACCGATTATTTTTAAAACGATTATTCGGGCGATTATTTTATTGAATAGTCGACTATTCTAACGGATAATTAGACGATTATTCTAACGATTATTTTTCTGTTGCACGATTAATAAAAAACATAAAATTTCAAATAAATACCCCCCCCCCCAAAAAAATGTAATAAATTACTTAAATGTACAACTGTTTTCAAAGCCAAACATCTTCTGCTTAAAACAGAATCAAAGCAGTGTTCTACAACATGGAAGAGCTGTCAGTATTTACTCTTTTACAGGACAATAACTCTAGTTTAAAGGTTTGGAAAAAATATTAAGTTGTAGTACTAAACAAAACACTGTGAGGTGCACAGTATGGACATTCCTGAGTGTTTAACACAAAATAAAATGACAGTTTCTAAGGAAGAGCTGCAGTTTGACATCAATCTCTTGTTTTAAAGATTTAAAAACTGCAGAGCAAAAACAAACACTGTGCAGTTCACAGCAGACATTCCTGAGTGTTAGTTAAACTATTTCATCGTCTCAATATGAAACTGAACTGCTATTCTCTTAGTGTGTGCAGTATAGCACTGTGTTCCTCCCTCATCACCTCCTCTGTATTACACTCTGAATCGCTGTAGAACAGGAGGAGTCATTATATTTATATTTGGCTAAAGAAACTACTTATTATTTAGGTTATTATCTAGGTTATTTATGCATTGGTATTTAACGTGAGTCTCTGAAAACAACTGAAGTTAAAGGAAGATTAACTTCTAGGGCAGGGGGCGAGCCAGGTGTTGCGCTAACCGCGGGCCCTTGAAGCTCCTCAGGAGCGCTCCAGTGTCTCCTTGGCTGCCCTTGGCTGACTGAATCGCTCCAGCTCTACAGAGAGCCCTTCTCCCCCTCACCAAAACTAGAAAGTATTCAGTGGAGACACCTGGACAATCCTACATCCAGTAAACTTTCAACAGCAATAGCCAGTGGCGGACTGGCAATTGGGAAAACCAGGGGAAAAGGGGGGCAATTTGCTTCCTCATCAATAGTGACTAGTGAACAGATGCAACAGTGATCTCTCATCATTGCTGTCCTCATCTGGAACATTTTATCAACGGTACTAGTTGCCCATGTCTTATCTTACTCCCTAATTCTAAAGTCATTTGATTTCTTTTACTCAAAGTGTTGTTAGTAGGGCTGTGCGATATGACGAAATATTTCTTCTGGATGATAGAAAATGTCTATCGTCAAATGTAAAGCTCTATCGTTTACGTCACAGTTAGGAGTTTAACTGCAGTCATTTACATCAAAATACACTTTACGGCATGCCCATGCACGCGCCATGCAGCAAAACATTAACAAACATGGTGGATGGCGGTAGCGGACGCATTTAGACCAGGGTCAACAAGATGACCAGCTAACCCAAACCGAGGAGCTCGTTCCTTAAAGATGGACAACTTCTGTTACATGGATGTGGTTTAAATATAAAAAGTCCAATGTGTTTTTGACCTTGTTTATGTCAGGTTGTTTTTTTCAATTGATTCTTGATCAACATGTAATGGTCAGCTGCCTGACCACCGTTGCATTGTGGGTAGGATCTAAACTGATTTAAGAACTGTGCGTTCCTGGAACAGGGCCTATTGTGGGTCAGATGGACTGAAACTCTTCTGAAAAACTTCTATTGTGACCACATTGTGTTTGTTTTTTAACTGTTATTTGCATCTGATTATATTTATATTATTATACATAAATTAATATATTAAATCTCTCATATCCTATTGAGTTTACACACTCAGTGTTTAGTGTGCAGCACAGAATGGGAGTTCACAGGTTTAATCTAAATAAACAGCATGCAGGAATGTTTGGACAATTTCCAACTTATTGAAAAAAATTACTTTGTTAAAGGATTAATACATTTTTTAAACTAAAACTGACTGAAACCTTTTTGAGTTTTCGTCAACTAAAACTAATCAGCATTTTAGTCCAAAAGACTAAGACTAAGCCTGTTGGAGATGCTGTTAGTGTGTGTCTACTAGCTTCAGAGGCCATGTGAACACTCATTCGCTACTCTGCAACAGGATGTGAAGCTCTTAAGTTCGCGCACTACGCCATCGGGATCGCGAAAGCGCTGGTCTGCAAAGGCGCGTTCGGGCAGTAGGTTCTGGTACGCATGCATGATATCTGGTTCTTATGCGGACTGACGGACTAGTTAATAATAATAATGTATTGGATTTATATAGCGCTTTTTCCACCACTCAAAGCGCTTCACAGATGTTGCATTATTCTTTCACACACTCATTCACACTCTGGTGGTGGTAGTAGTTGCAAATGAGGATACATTCTCAATCAGCTCAACAAAGTAAATAAAGGATAAATAAAATGAAGGTCTGTGACCAGCTGGACCAGCTTCCTTGTAATACCTGGCAATCTCCTCCTTCAGTAGACGGTACTCTGCCTTCTTGGCTTCAGGCAGAGCTTCTGGAGTTCTAACTGGGTTGTTCTCCTTCTCACGTCCTGACGCTGCTTTAGGTTTTGTTGCCTGTCAAGACACCAAAACATCCATCAGGACCAGAACTGAGTCAAAAGGTCATACTAATATCACAGAGGGTAACCCACCTCCACCGTCCTTCGAGCCTCCTTGATCATGAACTCCAAACCTCCAAACACCACTTGAGAGGAGGAGCAGGCATCCAAGTCTGAATCGCTGTCATCAGAGTCATTGAGAGAAACCACCACAGCCTTGTGTCTGGGCAGCTGCACAGAGAACATGAAGGAACAAAGCTGATCCTGGACCAGCGTGAGGAACATCTGACATGAACAACACTGAGCTGACAGCTTCTTACCACCAGAGGACCTCTGGAGCCATGATGAGCTCTGCTGAACCCGCTGCTCCGGGTTTGAGGCACCGTGTTCAGGTTCACAGTGCTAAGATTCCCCCTGGGAGGAGGCTGGACCTCCAGAGGAGGACGGCTGGGAGATGGAGGTCCACTGGAGCTCTGCTATAGAGGAAAAGACATGCTTCATCATCACCATTATCACTATCATCAACATCATAATCACCATCATCATTACCTACTTCACCACCATCAACATCATCATCACCACCATTAATACCTACATCGCCACAGTCATCTTCATCACCATCAACATCTTCACCACCACCAGTTTGATTACCTACATCACCACCATCAATATTTTTACTATGATAATCATCACCATCACCCACCAAATTACAAACATCAGCAGTGATTTACAGGCCCTTTATTTAAAATCCAAGCAATTTTAAAACCTTGAAAACCCCATATTAAAAATCTGAAGTTTTCAAGGATTTCCAGCACCTGTAAGAACACCAGGTTCACCTGTGTGAGCAGGATGTGTATAAGGGATCAGGCTCACCTGGGTCACAGCCACCCTCTTATTGGCCATTGACATCAAACAAGTCTCCCTAAGGAGCATCTCCTCCTCCTCCTCTTCATCAGCAAACGGAGGTTTGGGGGGGGGCTCTGTTTCATCGGGTGGAGGGGGGAGTGGAGGGAGTGGGGGAGGGACACCAGTCAGCACCGACGGGCGGAAGGGAGGCAAGAAATCCTGAGGAGGGAGGGGGGACAATGGTGTCAGGTAACAGCAGAAAAGTACTCCCAATCCAGAATAATAGATTACAGTAGAGCCGTATGGGAGAATTCCATTCTGATCAGGTTATTTGAATGGGATTACTTGGAAGCATTCCATTCTGATCAAGTTTTATTAAAAGGACAGCGGGGGAGCGTTTCATTCTGATCAGGTTCCATTAAAAGGACTGTGGAGGAGCATACCATTTCGTAGGCTGCAGCCTCAGCACCATACAGGCCCAGTGGAGGGAACCCTCTGGATTCATCAGGCAGCAGACTCTGTGTCGGTGACGGCACTGACAGAAACAGGAAACGTGAGCAGCGTCACACAGGAAGCAGCAGATACCAGTAACTCAGGAGCATCCTGCTCACCTGGGGAACTGGTCTCACTATCAGTGTCCATGGCGACCTCATCATAGTTGTCGTACTGGTACAGGTTCCCCGAGATGTCCAGGCCTGGTTTACCTGCTGACTTCCTGTGGTCCTGGTCCCTGGACTGAACACACACAGTTGACTTATATTTGTGGGGCAGCAACACTCACCTGAGCACACTTGCTGCTGAGCTCCTACCCTGCTGCGTGTCCGTTTCCCTGCCACCAGTTTCATGAAGCGGTTGTACTGCTCATCCTGATTGGACAGGTCCCGGATCCGGCGGATCTCCTCCTCACGTTTACGGCGCTCCTCCTCCTCCTGCCGTCGCTTCTCCTCCTGCTTCCTCTGCTGCTGCAGCTTCCAGGTACGCACCTGCTGCTTCCTGAACGCCTGCTTCGCAGCAGAACCTGGAGGGTAGACACCCGACATAGATTTTTGTTTTTTACAGAACCTCTGACCCATCAGAACCTCTGACCAATCAGAACCTCTGACCCAAACATGGATCTGTAACCCGTGACACCTTCAGATAATAGGTTAGTTGTGCTCGTTTGATCCGACCCAGTAAACCAACAGAACCAGAGCCCAGGAGGACTCATTGCTGCAGGTACACACAGGCTTAATCCACTCTCTCTGCCTGTTGGACGGTTGGTCTCACCTGGAATGGGTTTTCCTGGTTTTCCTGGAGTTCTGGCCCTGTCAGGCAGCATTCTGGGACCGGGTCTTGGGCTCTGTTTGATTCGGTCTCTGTCAGCTGGTCTGGACCCCGTCTTGGTCCAGTCTGTGGGTTTGGATCTGCTCCTGTTCCTGTCAGCAGAAGCAGCAGAGGAGGCAGACCTGGTGGTGACCCTCTGCCTGTCGGGCAGAGTTGCTCCAGGACTGGGACTGGGATTGAGGCCAGGACCGGGACTGGGATTAGGACCAGAACCGGAACCAGGACCAGAGGCGGTGCTGGATGTCCGATACTGGGAGGCTTTAACAATCCGGTCTTTGCTCTTCTTCATCACTTGCTGCTCCTTCTGCTGCCACTTCTTACTGGCCGACTGCAGAGCCAGAAGGCGGAGCTGCAGCTCTGATAGCTCCTCCTCCTCCAGCTTCTCCAGGGGCTGAGGAAACACCAGGTCCACAGGTTAGCCTCACAAGGTCACGACATGGGTAACATCGTAGAACCACCATAACCAGGAATAATACTGGTATTGATCAGGTTTGAGTTGGACCAAATAAACAGAACTAAACAGAACAAAAACTAATTTAATCAGTATGATAACAATAATAACAACAAAAACATGAATACTTATAATTATCAGCAGATTGGTCAACAAGTTAAAAGACCTGGGTCTAAATGGTCAGCTGTGCAGGGAGGTTCTGGATTTTCTCACAGACAGACCACAGGGGGTGAGACGTCAGAGAAGGCAGCTGTGTGTCCTCCAGCTCTGTCACCTTCAGCACTGGAGTGTCACAGGGATGCGTTTTGAGTCCCTTGTTGTATTCAGCCCACACTTATGACTGTGTAGCCTCTGACAGCTCCAACTCCATGGTTAAGTTTGCTGACAACACAGTTGCATCTCTGATAATGGAGAGGTAGCCTACATAAGGGAGGTTGGAAATCAATCGGAGCGGTTCAGGGACAACTGCCTCCACCTAAGCGTCAACAACTACAGTAGGAAGAAGCGACACTCTTGTGTCCCAAAAGAGAAGTTAGCGCCGCGTCTTTGGCGAGTCTTCTAGTCTCTGCTGAAGTGGCGCGCCGTTGAACGCAGCTTGCAAAATCATCTCCACAATATCTTGCGGGAATTGAGAATAGAAAGAATGAAGCGCATCCTTTGCTTTGTATTGTGAGATTATCTTTTAATTCTTCAACAACGGGTCAGTGAGCTATTATAATAGTCCGTTTCTAAAAGCTCAATTACATAAATATTCCACAATGAAACGCTCCTCCTTCATGTACTGGTGGGTGTTTGTTTGCCATACTAGTAGCGGTTCATCATATTGTCATAATTTCTGAGTCATAAAGTACTCCACAATGTCGTGACACATGCGTCTCAACAGCGCCTCGGCTCAGAAATAGAACTGTCGCATAGCTTTAGCACCGTGGCGTGGACAAGCGCATCTGGGACGCAACGTGGCGGACCTCGAGGGACTACTTTATCTGATTACAATGGTTTCTATTCAAAATCACGGCTCGGGCGTTACGTGGTGCACCGCTGATGTTTTTGTGGGACCCAGGCTTTACGCAGCTCTCTTGATCAACGGTGCTATAGTGGAGTGGGAGAGCCACTTTAAGAACCTGGGTGTTCAGCTCTCAGAGGACCTCACCTGGCACAAACACATTCATGCCTTAGTTAAAAAAACGAGGCAGTAGCTCTACCACCTGAGGCAGCTGAGGAGATTTGGAGTCTCTCAGGTGACCCTTAAAACCTTTTATCCAGCTGCTGTGAAGAGCATCCTAACCATGAATATTATATCTTGGTTTGGGAATTGCTCTGTTGAAGATGGTAAAGCCCTATAGAGAGTGATCAGAGCTGCAGAACGCTGCTGTGGTTCTGGTCTGCCCTCACTGCAGGATATTTACATGAAGCGTTGATAGTCTAGACTCTAGAGCTGTTAAAATCATTAAGGACCAGTATCTACCCCAGTAATGGTCTGTTCTGCCTGCTGAGCTCAGACAAACAGTTCTGCAGCATTATGTCCAGAACAGAGAGACTTAGGAGGAGTTTTTGCCCTCAGGCCAGGGCTTCTGAACCAGGACATGCCTCTACTTCAGTAGGCCTATGGGGGCGGTTATATTCATTGTATTCATAATTTTGTATTGCTTTATAACGTTCAGCCTTATTATTTATTCAGCAGTGTACTGATAATTGCATATCGGCCTATCATGCATTTTGCATATTTTATATTGATCATTCGTTTGTAAATATCTACCTTCATAAATCCAATAATTAATGTGTATATACTGCTTATGCTGTTTTAATACCTTTTATCTAGATTTACTGCTTAGCATTAGATTTTGTTTAGCCATTTTGGCTAATTTATGTCACTACACAGTCCGTTTGATCAGGGATACATTTCACTACACATTGTACTTGTATAGCTGAGTATGTGACAAAAAAAGTTCATGAATCTTGAATCCCTTACAGAACCGTAACTGAGCTGGGCAGACTTTTTCCAGGTTTCTCAAAGCCGTCACGTTTCTGATTAGATATTACACTGCTGCTGCTAGGCTGGGGAAGCCTGTTAAAGGGAGGTACAGAAAAGATGGTATCTCAAAGAGAGGCAGGTGGATTCAATAAACCCGTTTGATTTTCTCATTAGGACTCATTGGAATTTTTCCCACCACAATGATGGACAAATCTGGTAAACACAAACAAGTAGTGAAGGTAGACTGGAAGGTTGGTCAGAGCCCTCTGTCTGTAGGGATTCAACTCACACCTCCAGGAGAAATGTTCATGTCTCTGAGGAGGTTGGGGACCAGAGGTCGCGCTAGACTTTTTAGTTTTCCGTTGACTGACAGGGTTAAAAAAATCCAGTCATAATCTATTTTATCTGTCACATTAATTTTATACTTATTACATTTTCAGTAGCATTATTACTCTAACATTAGGCCCATTTAGCACATAAATCCATAGGATTAGACACTAAATTAGTCAATCAGCCAGTCATCATACAGACATTTCTAAGAACTCTCTCTGTTTGGAGTCGAGCGCAGCAGGGGGGAGAGAGGGAGAGTGAGAGAGGGGGAGAGAGAGGGAGAGAGAGTGAGAGTGAGAGTGTGAGAGAGAGAAGGGCAGGGGTTCACATATTTTTCATTGAGATTCTCAGGGGAAACCTGGCGCTGATGTTTAAGGCGGACCTCCTCGTGGGTTAGTGTGTTTGGAGTCCAGTTGTATGTGTGCGCGGCTCGCGGAGCAGATTTTGCGTGTCAGCAAGCCTCCACAGCCTATGAACGCTACTCCGAGAGCGCATTACAACAGAAAGTGTAGTTAATCCATATCTGACCGCGCGCTGAGCACCGGATTGCAAAGGGGCGTTTGAGCGGATCAGGTCTGACACCTGATGCGCACTGGCGGACCAGTTCCTATAGTTCTTCTGTTGCAGAGCGCAGGACGTCTGGATCACAGGTCTGCGCACAGCAGCATACAACCAGTCTGCTGGGCTGCAGTTATTGGTGGAGATGCAGCACTATTTCTGCATCCGTTGTTCGAATTATTAGTGGGGATAATTCAGTGATTGCCTATGACGGTCTGATGGATGGGCAGGCGCGCACGCAAACCTGTCAGAATGACTGGCACCCTTCAGATCTTTCAGTTAGAGTAAAAAAAAACGGTTAAATAATGGAAATTTCTGGTTAACGCGACCCCTGTTGGGGACATAGAATCTGATTGGGCCATGTTGAGAATAACCAGAGAACCCACTGGTGGACACCAACAGCGACTGAAGCCATCAAACTGAAGAAGGAAGTCTTTGGAGCTTGGCTGGCCTAGAGGACCCCTGAAGCAGCTGACACTGTACGGCCAGAAGGACTGTCGCTTTGGTGGCTGCAGAAGTAAAAACTTGGGTGTGAGATGAATTTGGAAAAGCCATGGAGAAGGATTTACAGGTGGCCTTGAGGAGGTTCTGACAACCTGTCCAGTAACTCAGAAAAAGAAAGCAGGGCTTTTCCCAGGCTGTTTATGGTTTGGGTCGAGAACTGCTGACTCACACTGGGGATATTGTCAGACAGTGGAAGGAGCACTTTGATGATCTTCTTAATCCAGACATCATGTCTTCCAATGAAGAGGCTGAGTCTAAGAACATTGGAGGGAGTCTAGTCTATCACACTGGCTGAGGTCACAAAGGCCATTAGAAAGCTCCCCAGTGGCAGGAGCAAGGGCTGAATGAGATTCATCCTGGAGACAGGAGACATTGGACTCTAACATATTGAGGAACCATTCTGATATATTTTATTATTTTTGTACAGGTCATTCAATCACTGAATCGAGTGTTGGAGCAGAAAAAAAAAACATTTACAACCTGCAGGATCCTGGCCAATCAAAGCTCACCTTGTCAGGTGAAACAGTTGACTCCTCACTTGAAGCAGATGATTCACTGAGAGCTGAGCTGACCTGCTGAGTGCTTTGATTCTGGTCTGTGTTGGTCTCCTCGATGCAGGAGGCTTTCTTCTCCTCAGACTCTGCGACACCAGGATCTTCTCGCTCTTGGACCTCTGAGCTTCTCGGTTCTTCATCTGATGAAACAAAAACAGGAAGTGAAACGTACCTGCACAAGAGTCTGAGAAATTCTGAAAGTTAAAAAAAAAACAAATCTATTTCTATCCTCAACTTCTGGTACATCCATTCACTTCTGGCACATGCCCTCAACATCTAGTGCATGCATAGTTTACGTTGTTCACTCCAAGTTTACGCCATTGACTCATAGTTTACGTTGTCGAGTCATAGTATAAGCTGTCAACTTGTAGTTTACACTGTTAACCCCCACAATTGAAGATATGCAGTTCTTGGTGAATGGTGTTATGATGCAAAAGACATTTGATGTAAACATATTTTCTCCTCACAGATGTTTCTTGACTGGTACTCGAGTACTTTGGTACTTCAATAATTTAGTACTCAAATACATTAAACTAATCAGAGTAAATTAATTTGGTCAGCATCTAGACTTACCATCAGCCCCACCGCCTGCTTCCTGTCCCACCCACTTCTTGTGAAGCTCATCCAGTTCAGCTGGAGTGGGAAGTTTCTGACGCAGCGGTTTGATGTTGAAAGCCTGGAACCCTTTCTTCTCATCCTTGTCCATGTGTTCCTCTACTGCAGGAGCTGGTTCTGGTCCTGGTCTGGCTTCTGGACGAACAGCAGCAGGGTCCTCAGAGACCAGGGATTCTGGAGGCTCAAGGGCCATGGTCTCAGCCTTCCGGATGCACTCCAGCTCCAGCTGGATCTGCTTGTATTTGGACAGTAGGTCCTCAAAGCTCTCATCCACAGTGGACTCAGCTCTAGAAACGATGGAAGCCACTTTTCTGACCCGAATTCTCCCCAGCGGCCACTCTGATGTCTCCAATAGGAAAGCTGATTATTAATAAATTACTTTATTAATTATAGACTGGAGGTCAGTAAAAGAATCTCTGCAAATAATCTAACCACATTCAGATAAGGTCAAATAGAACAAAACAGTAATCGTCCACTTCAGGAAACCACCCATATTAGAAAATAACCCGTCAGAAAAACACCCACGTCAAACAACCACCCACGTCAGGTAACCGTCCATGTCAGGTAACAGCCCACGTCAGGTAACAGCCCACGTCAGGTAACAGCCCACGTCAGGTAACAGCCCACGTCAGGTAACAGCCCACGTCAGGTAACAGCCCACGTCAGGTAACAGCCCACGTCAGGTAACCGTCCACGTCAGGTAACCGTCCACGTCAGGTAACCGTCCACGTCAGGTAACCGTCCACGTCAGGTAACCGTCCACGTCAGGTAACAGCCCACTTCAGGTAACCGTCCACGTCAGGTAACCGTTCACGTCAGGTAACCGTTCACGTCAGGTAACCGTTCACGTCAGGTAACCATTCACGTCAGGTAACCGTCCACGTC